>VWZP01002293.1:293515-304576 GCA_013396995.1 Dicaeum eximium | reverse complement strand
GTCTTGAAAATGCCTTGTGTCCTATCTCCCAGTTCAGGAGATCCTGAAAGGCACATTTTTTCACTTTAATACTCTCCAAAAAGAAAAAAAAAATTTTTTTTTACTTTTGAGTTAAGATAAAAGAACTTCAGATTTGATAAGCTACAGCTAACACACAGATCCTCAAGGATGTTTCAGGGTGTGTGATTAGAAATAGGTGGGTTTCAATCTTTTTACATTTTCCGTAAAATTCAAGCAATCCTGACAGCCGCATTCATCATCCTGCAGTTAGTTTGCAAATCAAGTACATGGGAATGCTTTGTGCTAAAGTTCCAGTGGTAAATAGGCACACATTTTTGTAGGCCAGAAATCATATGCCTACATTAGTGTGTACTGCCAAATAATCATGCCCTGCTGTTTCCTGCTGCAAAATTTTCAAACCAAATCCAGTTTGGATCCAAGCAGAGCAATCTCAGACATTTGCACCACTTCTATATGGAAGCAACTAAGATAATGCTTATATACAAATGTCCCTTGTAGAACACAATCTCAACATAAAAGAGCCTTTACATTCCATAATAAAGAAATGCAAATCTCTTAGGAGCAAACTGTGGCATCCCTGAATATTAAACTTGAAGCTGAAAGATGTGTATGTGAAACATTTTAATTTTCCCCAGGTTTACTGCTAATTAACATTGAGGATGAAGGGCTAATATTTTAGCCATTACACTGTTTCCAAAGGCTATCTCAGATTTCTTTTTCTTCCAGAAATATCTTAAATCTCAGGTTGCTGGAAAGGAACTGTGCAGGTGTTTTTCAAAGGATGCACCTTGAGTGACACAAGCAAAAGTTGGCTGAGGAAGAACCAGGCTTAGGTCCAAGTTTGTCCATCCTGTCTGCTGTCAGTTATTCTGCTGCCTTTCAGTCTTGATGCTCTTTTGGACTGATAGAGCATTTGGTAACTGAGTTTATGTTACACTTCTGTTATTCTGTCACCTGATTTTTGGCTTTGTCTTCTGTTTCTTGATCTTTTTCCCTATGTAATCATCTTTGCAAACTTCTGAGCAATCCTTTCCAGCATGACTGCAATATTTTGACAATATTTGTTTCCTCTGAGGGTTTCTTGATGGTTTCACTACAGCAAGGGAAATAAAGCAGCCTATGACACCACACCAGTAGTCTTGCAACCTGCACCATAAAGCTCCTGCAACAATTGTACAGTTAGAAAACTCAAATCCAAAGCCCTACGTTTTTCTTCAAAATAATCAAAGAATATAGACACTTGATGAAAGAATGATGACCACAGCATTTATTTTTGGGTGTAGCATTCTAATTCAGGTCAGAATTCTTAAGTAGAAAAAAAAAATAGGAAAAAAAAGGTATAATAAATAGAGAAATCTTTTATTGATTTGAACTTCCACTCCCCATAAGTATTATCTGCAATAATTACTAGTTGATCGTTGCGAGGTTTTCTCCAAGGTCATTAAAACACTGACCAAAATAACTTTCATGTCTGACTACAGAGGCACTGTAGTGGAGTATCTCATTGCTCCCACCATTATTAGATGAATTCCCTTTATCTCATATTAAACTCAAGAAACAGAAAAAGAATCTTCCAACTTACCCATTTTTTCACGTGAAGGAACTTATATTTGTGATTTTATGGGGGAATATACCAGCTGACCCCTACGTGGTTCTTGTGGAAAGAGGGTATTACTTACCATCTATATGACTACTACTGTTAATGTCTGAGACTGATGCAGCCTTAAAAATGCACAGTTCATTCTGCAGATGGTGATAGCTCTACTAACACTTCTATTGTTAGTTTGAAAGTCAAGTGATGATATGTGTAGGCGTATGTGTGGGAGCAGTGCAAAGAATTACAAGGATTTTCTCCCACACTAACGATCCACATGGAAAAGAGTGCCTTATGAAACAATGTTCTGTTCCCCTGGTATTTTTAATCAGTCTGATATTTTGTTAGAATAGCATTTTATTACACAGCTTGTCATTTTTCTATCTATGGACTATCTTTTTAAATTTAAAAAAATCCTTTATGGTTTTTCTTCACACTTTCATATGTCACGATTTTTAAAAAAATAAGCTGTGTCAAAGCAGAAAAAATAGCTGGGAAATTAATGATTTATTCTGACACACATGTAATTTACTCTTCTAGGTTTTTTTCATAATTATGCATTTGTTGGACCTGCTAGAAATTGGAATTTCCTTAAAAGACAGTGCCTGTCAGTTTTGCCCTCTCTGCAAATTCAGTAGTGGCTGCAAAAGAGGAAATATATCAGTATTTGATTGTAAACACATCCTTCATGGTGCAGTCAGATGAGGATAAGGCAGCTGACCTGGATAACCCAGATATATACTTTAGCCCCCACAGGGCTTGTGTTTGATTTCTACAGTTCATCCAGGACATTTTAGTATCCTGTTTGAATTTTTATTGTTTCTAGTTACCCACCCAAATTACCTATTCACTCTCAGGAAAAATTATTTTCTTCCAAGTAGGGTATGAATTAGTTTCTGTACCATTCTATTTTTTTCTTGTTTGTTTGTTTATGTTTTTGTTTGGTTTCATACACATGTAGATAAACATATGTGTATGAGTATGTAGAAATGTATTTTTATATGCATACACAAATATTTTGTACATAGACAAGCATATCTACACACATTCATGTATATAGGTCTAAATTTTGCATAGCTTTTGGCTCTTCTTCAGATATTATATAAACTCAGGTAACAGAAAAAACTACTCCATCCAAATCTTTCCTCGTCCTCCTCCTCTACTTCATTCTTCTACTTTCATTCCTGGGTCCAGACATTTTTTTCTCAATGCCCAGAAAAAATCACCTTATCTGTACATTTTGAATAATGAGGGATCAGAAAATCAGCCCTGGCTTATCTGTAGTACTTTAATTATTTTGTTCTTTGACTGGCAACTGTGATAATACCTGCTGATAAATGTTCAGCAAAAACTTATGCTCTATTAGAATTAAAATAAATAATCCAACTACATACCCCCATGTCACTATATCTATTTTAGATTTGTTGAGTCTTTGGTTGAAAGGTTTAGACCAAGTCCATTCAAAATAGTCTTGTCCATGCCCCTTATTCTGACATGAAATACGTGCTTTACTGTTTTTTATGGGAACGTCTTTTGGTTTTATTTTTTTCTGAAATTAACATTCTGTTATTTTAAAAAAAGATAGTTTTGTTTATATTGGTGTTTCTGTTGGAAAACTTTCTTTAGGGAATGTATTGCCCATTTAACCACAAACTCAAAAAATGCAGACAACTTGCAAATTGTCTTTTATTTGAATGGCCAGAACATGAACAGGGTAGGGAATCCTCTCCCAGTGCACACGTTGTTAAGTGGCAAAAAGTAACACAGTACTTAAAAATGATGATACACATCTGAATAATCCACTGTATATTGCATATCCACCTATTTTGTAGACTTGACTGAATCAGGTTTCTGATGGTACATAGGGATTATTGGGAGTTTTGAATGTGACCTTTCATTAGGGAATTATTTCTGATAAGGGAATTATTTCACTTATTCTATATACTTTTTAATTCTCCTGCTTGTCTCATTCAGTAGAACTCAATGTCTTTGTATTTTCATAATTAATTAACTACACAATAAAATATATCTATAAGGTTCTATACATTTTCTGACTGATTTCAGAAGGGCTTAGGAAAAAAGAAAAGCTGATAGGAAAGAATCTTGGGTAGCAGGTTGATAATGTATGTATAAAAATGATGCGTAGAGGATGTGTGGAGACAAGGTAAAATGTAGTCCTACCTGACAATGAGATTAGAATTATATCTAGGCATAGGATTTGTGTCTTCAAGGGGTTTTTGTGTATGGTTTCTTGGAATTTTTTTAAATTATTATTGGGCTATATACTTTTTTTTGTTTTGGTTTTTTGGTTTTTTTGTTTTTTTTTGTTTTTTTTTTAATTTCATTGTAAGGAAAGAAATGTAGTGGAAGAAACAGTAGCATTATATCTAAATGAAATAATATTTATCTGTTAAATCTGTACTAAAAAGAGTTTCTAAAGGTGCCCATCCTTCAACAATATTCTTGTCAGTAATGTGAAGCCAACCCAATCTGCATGCTTTGTCTTTTACTGCACAGTGCTGTATTTTTACAGAGGGTGACCAGAGGATAACTATTGTGTTTTCCAATCACTTATAGAGTTTTGATTTACTTTCTCTGTTTTCCCCTTTTGTTGATCTGAAAGTAAAGGCCTTCAGGGAAAGAGGATCAAAGGAGAATGGTGTATATTCTGAGACACAGAAAAAATGAGAATAATTTTATAATTGTCTTCAATCTCCCAATAGTCCACAACTCGAGTGATGTAATTAAAAGATTTTAATAAGTATTGAGTTATATTTCAGTGTTAAGTTTTAAGGAGAAATAAAAGCAACGGAAATGAAAATCAAACAAGAAATAGTGTTAGGAAATGGAAAATAGGAGCCATCTGACAAAAAATATCAATATTCAGGAATATGATTTCTTGAAAAATCAGAATACCCTGACAATTAGCATCTTGATTTCTTACCCATTATACATGTGCTTAAAAGACTCTGTTGAGATCCTGTCTCCTGGCACTAAGCACTAAGTAAATGCACAGTAATATTAGATTGGTTTCAGTCAGAAGGTGAGAGTTTAGTCCTCTACATGTACCTGGTTGGAGAGGTGGGAGATGGAAAACATCATCCCCTTCTGCCACTTGCCAGCTGCATCCCAGACTGAAGTGGGAGAGAAACCACTCACAGACAGTTTAAAAAAACAAAACAAAGGGAAGACCAGGCAATAACCCAGTGAAAGCTCAGACATTCTGTTTGAAGGCCTAACCTGCATCAGGTAATGGTCTGAGACAGATAATTCAGAATAGCAGACAGGAATGTGACTGGTAATAGTAAAACTGTTGCTCATCCCTCTGTCTGGCCTAGTGCAAAAGCTAAAATACGAACACTGAAACATAAGCCAGACAAAACTGGGGAAATAGAGTTGTCTTCTCCTATTTTCCTTGCTTTCCCAGAAAGCAAGGCTTTCTGGGTGTGAGGACTTGAGTAAAAGAAGCCTGTGACACCTCTGAAAAAGTTCAACTACAAGACATTTAATTATTTTTATGCCTGAACCTTGAAGTATTTTATATCTCCTCTGGCTTCAGATGTTTGTCACCTTGTCAAAAATCACAGAACTTTACAGAGAAGCAAAAGGTGTATAATGTTCATCACATACTTCCTTATTCTATCTTAGTCTAAATTATTTCCAGCTAATATCATACCATTTCTGTCAAAATTTTTATTGATATGCATTTTTGCAACTTATAAGTAGTAGGAAATGAGCCCAGAAAGAAATTACAGGGCTCAGAAAAGTGGCTCAGAAATTCTTGCCAGAGCATCTGGGCATTATTTAGTTTTGCCTTGATTGGATATTCCTATGTTCGGCAGATAAAGCAGAACTTAGTTTCATCTCCATTCTTGTGTTTTCCATTTCTTTGTATTGGTTACAATTGTTATTTACTGTTCCTTTATGAAATGAAAGGGAGTTCTAAGAGAACAACTTACAGATGATAAAACTGTAAAGGCTTAGAACATCAGTTACAGAATACTGCCCTTGGTCACAGTTCATTGCAGGTGTCTGATTTTTGCTTTTTAGAAAAAAAAAATAGAAGAAATTTCACTATTGAATTCTCAGTTACTTTTGTGGTCTGAGTAAAATCGAGCTCTGTTGTTGATCCTGTTGCCTTCATTTTTGCTTTGCAAATGAAGGTCTCATTACATCCTTCTACATTATTCAGTATGATAAGAAAGACGATTTCAATGCTTATACTACCCCATGACTCTGTGTGTAACTTTTTGAAATCCTGCCCTTGGCTGCAGTGCAGAGAAGCTGAGGCCATTGTTGTCATGATTTAATAATTCTGCTACTGGCAAATGGGTTAGACAGAGACTTGGTTATTCTGTGAGAGTTGTTTTGTTTCTACAGTTCTAACAGGAGTGAGAAGACTAAAAAACTTTTATTTTTTCCTGACAGTTGTGAAAAAGTTGGATCTTTTGATAATAAAATAATGTGTGTTTACATCATTTAGTGAGAACTGTCTCTTGAGATCTAATGCAGATTGCATTTTGGAGATAAAGGTGCAGATGTTCCTATGCTTTTATTTGGTGTTTGTGTCAGGTTTAGGGATTACTTTGATGAAAGAAGACCTTAAGTAACTAAAAAAATTACAGCAAATGATTAAAATGTGAACAGGCATAGAAGTGCAGTGAACAGAATGAGGGTGTGGATAATGAAGCTCAGATTCTTCCAGTATTTGATCTTCAGATGAGTTCTGTTTTCATAAGAGATACAGTCAACTTTCATTTCTTTATAATATTTTAATAATTTTTGTACTCTATGCCCACATTAGAATACTTTCAGGACTTAGTAGGTAGATACTATGGTACAGTTTGATTTTATTTAAATAACTTTGACCTGCTCAAGATAACCATCAGCCAAAGCAAAGCTTTCACAAATGGTTTCATTTGGGCATCCTGTGAATTGACCGAAAATATTAGGGCTACAAATCATAGTCATGCATATGTATTTGAGAGCTTTGAGCCAATAGTTACTCATAGAAATAATTATATCAAGTGGTAAAAGGTAAAAAAGATACCAAAGATCACTCTTTGGCCTTTCTCTCAAATAATAATTACATATTCTAACAAAGTTCTCCATTTTCTTCCAAATTACAGAACAAGTAAGAGAGTTACCCTGGTAAAATACTGGAAAATTGTTCCTCTCCTTGAATATCTAGACTAGTACTTGCTGCTGTAGGTATTACACATTTTTTCAATTTATACTTTTATATTAATTCAATTTATGTTTTTAAAACTAAATATTTGAAAATTATACAAACCTCTTGCTTATTACAAATATTCTTGGACATCCAGAAAGTCAAGAAGTAAGGTTTGAGATTTTTTTCTAAGTTGAAATCTATACAAAAATTCCTTTTGTTAAGATCCAAGACTATAAAAAATATTCAGGACATTCTAGGTAATAGGTATGGAACCAAACTTATTCCCTGTGGCACATTAAATTACAAATCTTTTAAACTGCAAACTTCCTCCCAAATTCATAGCAAGTTAACTCTCAATGATATGTCCAGTTGCCAACATAAAGGGCATATTTTGCAAGTGAGATGAGACTTTCAAAATATATTTTTATTTTTTTGTGATGTTGCTTTTCTTATAGACAAGATTACTGTAATTTAGCAAAAACATATTGCATATTCAGCTCAGGAGAGAAAACAGGATACTGAGATGCTCAGTGGAAAGAGGTCAACTAATTCTGTTAGGAATTAAACCATAAAAACTAGTACTTTTCACTACCACATATTTTGCAATTTCTTGTGATTTTTTTTTCCCATTCCCCTGAAGTATCCCTCAAAGTTTTAACTGGATAAGAAAAACAACAACAACAACAACAAAAAAAAACCAAACCAAACAAATAATAATTTAAAAAACCCCTGACCCTGAGTTTATTTTGAAATGAGAAAATAAAGTACAGTTTTGAATTAGTTCTAATGCTTAAGAGAACACTACAAATTTTGACAAGGTCAAAGGCCTAATTTCTGTCTTCCTTAGTCAAGTCAAGGATAATTCCACAAATGTTAACCAGTATGTACACAGTGTGAGAGAAAAGCAAGTTCCTAATCTCCTAAAGGTTCCTGTGAGATTATGAATATAATTTTCTTTAGCCATTACATTTTGTCCCACCCACTAGCTGAGTTCTCTGTGGAACTGAGCATGAGGTCCATTTTCTCCCCAGTGTATAATTTTAGATGATTAGTTACCCAGGAAAAATATTCAGAAGTAATCTCAATTGATTTTAGGCAATCAGAGGGAAAAAAAAAGCTGGAAAGACCAGACAGAATATGAGATATTAGCAGATTATATAGTCAGGTCATTTTCTCCAAGCTTTGGAAATGTTTTTTGAAGCTAATATTGATTGTAGACACCCTTTTTCCACAACTCTGCTCTTACTGAAGTGAAACAGGCCTTTTCCTGAATGGCTGACATAAACATGGGTTTTCTGTCTGATTGGTACAAACACTGTCTGCCTTTTGCTGCATTTAACACATGCATGTTCCTTCTTCCTAAGAATACATACTGCATGCAACATGTTCGTACTGCCTTGCTTCACATGTCTGGTAAAGACTATTAATTTTGTATATTACTACTTATTTCACCTAACAGTGCATTTTAAAAATCTTGCTTGTTTATTTAAATTGTGCGGCTACACTTGTGGTGTTGATTAAAACACACCTGTTCTCAAAAAAGGCAGAGAATTGTAATTAGATTTTTCATTGGCAATGCCTCAGTTATGCCTCACCAAACAAGCCTAGAAGAGAGATTATGCTGTATTTTGTCTCCTTTTAACAAAGAGGTATAGAAGTATTTTGGCATTAGAATAATGGGATTTTAATCATTCAAGTAATGGAATAGTCTTTTAATTAAAATGGTAGGAGAGAGGCATTAAATGCATTTTAAGATGTAACTTGTCAAATTCAGCAAGAAGAATGCATTTCTTTTAAAATGTATTTATTTAAAAATTCATTTATTTTAAAAGAGATTGTCTGAAGGTGGGATATTTCTACTGTTGTTACCTTGGACTAGTCCTTAACTGATCTCCATTGCATTCACAAACTATTCAAGCTGTTGTTCAGAGTTTTATTGGTTGCCTTCTGGACAAAGAAGGAATCCTCCTATTCTTGATTCATGGTGAGGTTTCTCTTTTTCTTGATTTGGTTGTTTGTTTGTTTGTTTTTTTTAACTCTTCTTAGGCCTTCACTATTGACTACATTTATATAAGTTGTGTGCAGTTGCTTCTAAAGGGGGAAATCCTCACTAGACCGCTTCCATCCGGCTCACGAATTTAAATTAGAAGCTAATACCAAATTTGTAGAGATGAGGTGGACTTTTTTCCTCTTTTCATCTTCTTGTCATAGGTCAGGTTTTTTCCATCCTTTGGGCATTAAAAATTACCCTCCTCCCAGAACATTAACGTGTGGAAATGTTTGGATTTTCACCTTTTCGATGACACTTGTGCCTTTTTTAGGTGTGGGGTTTTTTTGTCTTATATTGGCAATTTTACCTAACTAACATGTTTTAGCTATTTTTATTGCCAAGAATGTTGTATTGAAAACATACTATGAGCTATACTATGAGCAGTAAAAATAAACAAAATACTTTTGAACCTATCATCTTCCTTCCTTTTTTCCTTCTAATTCCATATTTAGGAACAAAAGCTTTGTTCTTTTCCAAGAAAGTCAGTAATATGGCTGAGAATGTGAAGGTTCACAGAGTGCTGAGAACCTACCATGTTAACGTCAATAGTTATTCTATAAAAGCTTTCAATTTAATTTGAAATGGGACTGCAAAGTGGCTCATATGCTGACATATCCAAATGAATAATTTATTTCTCAGTAGGAGAAAGTACTTCAGTGGTAGGATGCCAACATGCTGATATTCACCTAGGAGATCTTTAGCTGAAACAGTAGATATGTTTAGGTAGCTAAAAAATTATTAATGCAGTTGTAGGAGATAGAACCCTAGAAATTCTTCTTAGATTATGCATTTACTTCCAATGGAAGAACTAGAAAGGTTTTTTTCAGACATAAAATAAGGACAGTGAACAAAGAACATCAGAAATTCCATTATATTCCTCTAGCAAAATCAACATTTCCTTCATTAAAATTTCTATGCTTTCTCCCATTTGCAGTGCCTTGAATGACACAGCCAAAAAGTATGATTTCAAAACATGTCCAAAAGCTTCTTTCCATTGGTGTTAATTAGAAATTTTATAGATACATCTGCATTTAGAATGGAGTGGAATGGCATGGCATGGCATGACATGGCATAGAACAGAACAGAACAACTAGAATAGAATAGAATAGAATAGAATAGAATAGAATAGAATAGAATAGAATAGAATAGAATAGAATAGAATAGAATAGAATAGAATAGAATAGAATAGAATAGAATAGAATATCTCTTTTGGAATGGGCCTACAAGGAGCATCTACTGTAACTGTTAGATCTGTTGTTGTAAATAGAGATGAGTCGGTGGGAAATGTCTTTGCTGGAGGCCACTTAGTGCACAGTGATCATGTAATTATAGAATTCTTAATATTTGGTGAAATGAGGAGGAACATCAGTAAGACTCTTACATTGGACTTCCAGAGGGCAGACTTTGGCCTGTTTAGGAGATTTATTTAGAGAGTTCCTTGGAGTCCAGAAAAGGTGGGCGTGCTTCAAAACAGAGATTTTGAGGGCACAGGAACAGACTGGCCCTGTGTGCTGAAAGATAAGTCGATGAGGCAAACATCCAGTCTGGATGGGCCACGAGGTTTAGAAGGAATTTAGGAATAAAAAGAGAATGTATCATCTTTGGAAGGAGGGTCAGGTCTCTCAGGAAGTATTCAAGGGGGTTGCTAGAGCACGTAGGAAAAAGATTAGGGAGGCCAAAGCTCAGTTTGAACTTAAAATGATGACTTTTGTAAAGGATTATGAAATATGTTTTTACAAATATAAAAATGATAAAAGGAAGGGTAAGACCAAATTTTTTTCTTTATTAGATACAAAGGGGAACTTAGTAACTGCAGATGAGGAGAAGGCAGAAGTGTTTAATTCCTTCTTTGCTTCGTTTTTTAGTGGGAAGAGAACTTCCCTGCAGGATAACTGTTCTCTTGGGTTGGTTTATGATGTCAGGGAGCAGAATGAGCCCCCTGTTATCCAGTCAGAGAACTGCTGAGTCACTTGGATATTCATAAATCCATGGGACCAGATGGGATCCATCCCAGGTGATGAGGGAGCTGGCAGATGAGCTTGTGAAGCTGCTCTCCATCATTTACCAACAGTCCTGGCTCACTGGTGAGGTTCCAGATGACTTGAGGCTGACCAATGTGACACCCATTCACAAAAAGGGTGGGAAGGAGGATCCTGGTAATTATAGGCCAGTTAGTCTGACCTCAGTACCTGGCAAGATAATGGAGCAGTTTATACTGGGTGT
>VWZP01002293.1:221443-292874 GCA_013396995.1 Dicaeum eximium | reverse complement strand
GGAGCTGGGGGTGTTCAGCCTGCAGAAAAGGAGACTCAGGGGTGACCTTATCACTCTCTACAACTTCCTGAAAGGTGGCTGTAGTCAGGTGGGGTTGGTCTCTCTCTCCAGGCAGCACTGACAGAACCAGAGGACACAGCCTCAAGCTGCGCCAAAGGAAATATAGATTCTATATTAGGGAAAAGTTTTTCACTGAATGAGTGGTAAAGTACTGGAATGGCCTGCCTGGGGAGGTGGTAGAGTCACCATCCCTGGATGTGTTTAAAAAGAGACTGGATGTGGCACTTGGTGCCATGGTTTAGTTGAGGTGTTAGGGCTGGGTTGGACTCAATGATCTTAAAGGTCTCTTCCAACCTAAACATTCTGTGATTCTGTGAGCTGTCCAACCACTTCAGGGCTGATCACAAGTTAACACATGTTGATAAAGGCATTGCCCAAATGTCTCCTAATCACTGAGAAGCATGGGGCATCCACCACCTTAACCAGGAAGCCTGTTCCACTATTTGACCACTCTCTTCTTAGTAAAGAGATGCTTCCTAATGTCCAGTCTAAACATCCTCTGATGATGCAGCTTTGAACTGTTCCCACATGTTCCATCTCTGGAACCCAGGGGGAAGAAATCAGTATCTCACTCTCCACTTCCCCTCCTCAGAAAGCTGTAGAGAGCAAGGAGGTCACCTCTCAGCCTCCTTTTCCCCAAACTAGGCAACCCCAAAATCCTTAGCCATGTCTCCTAAGACAAGCCTTCTAAGCCTTGGCCACACCAATGCTGAATAGAGCAGAATGATCCCCTCTTTTGAGCCAGCTGTCAATCAACACCCACACATCCCTTTTGCAAACTAGAAAAAAATTAGTTCTTATCTTCTTTAATAGGTTTGCATCTTCTTAACCTGTGTGTGTTAAAACTAAGCAAATAAAGTAATTCCAGTTATCTAACATCACTTTTGGTTAATAATTCAATCTGTTTGTTGTCAGGATAGAAAGTTCAGATGGGGTTTGCATTTAAAGTTCTGTTAGCCTTTTTTCCCTTCATGTTGCTTAATAAGCTCCAAATTCAAAAGGAAGCCTTATCTGGAATTAGTGGCCTTTGTGGTTTAAAAATAATCCCACTGCACTGAGGGTAGTATATTGATTGCCTTAAGGGAAGATGGAGTGTATGTGCACACAGTATAGTCAGATCATTGTACCAAAAGACATGGTTCTTCAGGTCAGGCATACTAGACTAGGAAAGCTTAGAAAGATATGGAATTAACACCAGGAAATCTTTTAGAAACTATAAAGCAGTCTGAAATCAAACAGTACCTTCATCTTGTCAGATCTTCATATCTCAACACAAAACTGCCCTACTAAACTGGTCAGAAAGTTCATTTAAAACTACAACAAGCTGAAGCAACAGTTTAGAAAAAGAAGATGAAAATGTTACTGTCCTTCTTGTGTACTACAGCATAATAAAGCCTGACTGTATTTTCCCTGGTTTTCATGATTTTATATGCAGCTATATCCTGTGATAGTTCTTTATTTTGTAAGCTGGAGAGCTCTTATCTTTTTTGTCTCTTCTCAGTCAAAACCCATTTCACGCTTGTTTCTCTGTTCTGTACTGTGTCCAGCTGTAGTACATCCTTCCAGATACAGAAAAATAATAAATGCCTGGAGAAGAACTGCACAAGGAATGTGATGAATGGATTTATGCAGTGAGATATATCATGGTGGCTTTTGTTTCTTCCTTTTCTATTAATTTTTGAGCATCTATCTGTTATTTTGCAAGTCTAAGCAGAGCTGTTCAAATCTTTCCTGATGCCAGCAGCTGTCGTAGAACCTTTGATTTCATATTACTTTGTTTTAATTACTTCAGGCATTTCATCCCTCACTCAATCACTTTTACAATATCTTTCATAAACTTTCATCCTGAATTATTGTTCCTATTTCCTTGAAAAACACCATGTCAATTAACTTGGTAGCCATCATACTTTTTCCCAGATCACTCAGAGATATGTTAAACAGCATCAGCTCCCAAGGTAATAATGGTAAAAGTAACCATATTTTCCAACAGCTTATTTTTCTTCTTTAACCACTTATTAATCATTACAGGAAGATTTCATCCCTTGTACCATGGCACCCTCTTTTACAGAGGTGCTTTTTCAAAATTATTTTTGAAAACTAAGTGGATATATCAATAGTTTTGTTTATCTACTTTATCACCTTCTTTATCTAAATATGCACTATGCCTGTGCAGCATAACGACAGAATCTATGTTGACTTTCTACTACATCATATTTACTCATTTATTCTCTATTATAAGTTCAACCATTTGCTGAGTGCAGATATAGACTTTCCATTTGATAGTTCTCCAAAGCCCTTTTAAAAAATTTGTATCACATTTGCCATTTTCAACTCCTCTGGTACAAAGGACATTTTAAGTGATAAATTACACACTATAGTTAACAACTCAGCACTTTCATAATTCATTTTCCTTAGAACTCTATGTGAATACCATCTGGTTCTGGAAGTTTGCTGGTATTCATTTTATTAATTTATTTGAAAACTCTTTTTATTAACATTTCATATAGACAGTTCCTGAGCAGTGACTTCTGCTACAATGAGCTTTAATGTGTGATGCTCCTAAACTTTGGCACAGTGAAGTGGTTAATTCATTTTGGTTTTGTCCTATGGCTTCTTTTTACTCAGACATCCTTTATATCAATCTTTGGCCATACAGAATCTTGGAAGAATTCTTGGTTTTGATATTGAATTTGAGTTTGTTTGAATACATTATTATAGGTTAAATATTTTCCTAGGAGAGAATGTTTCTCAAAGCCTCATTTTCCCTGTTTTAGTAAAACACAATTTAGAGTTAAATTACAGTTACAATATTTGTATCCAGTTTCTTTTGCTTAAATAAGACCTGATTTTCAAATGGTCTTTCTCAAATTTGTTTAGGCATGGCAGTTTTTTGGTGTCATTTATAAGAGATTTTTTTCTAAGAACTACACTTTTAGAATAAAATTCTTATACAGGAGTAGCATTTTCAATACAAGAATTTTATTTCACTGGAATTTCATCCTTCTGTCTGCTTCTTCTATTTTCTTCAGCTTTACAAGCCTACTGGTTTTAACATGTTCTTGTATTTCATTTTTTAACATGTTCTTGTATTTTATTTTTCCCCCTACTTTTTACTTTATTCATACACATATGCTGAATGTATGATGGTAATTTTTCAGGTTAGCTTTTTGCTAATTATTGATTCCCAAGGCATATTAAAAAGTAAAAATTGAGTATTGATTTGATAAAAACAAAACAAATAAAAGAGAAAAAAATCTTACAGAAAGCAAAGAACAGACATGTTAGAAGACAAACACCCACAAGGATGAAAATAAAGCAAAAATAAAAAGAGATAAACTACTCCCACACCTTAGTGCCAGCCCACACAGGAAGCTGAGCCTCATCAATTCCTCTTACTTAGTGCTTGTCATGCCACATCTGGAATGGTGTGTTCAGTTTTGGTCCCCACTACACAAAAGAGATGTGGACAGGCTGCAGAGGGTTCAGAGAAGGGCCACAAAGATCCTTGTACCGTTATACATATTTTCTAATATTCATTTCTATACTGCCATTGTAATAGCTTCATTTACATATTAATTGTGTTTTTTTAAAAAACCCACATTTTTCATGTAAATATGGTAATAAATCATTCATTTGGAAGCATCCTAGTCTTACTTGTAATTCAATAAATCCAGTACAGTAACTGGAACATAGACCAGCAACAAACAGCAATCAATAAAGATTCTTACAAAAATAATAAGTTAAAAGCAGTAAGATGCTTCTTTTCCTAGACTTTTTCTGTGACTTTGTCACATTCCCTGAGAAGAGCATAGGCAACACCATGCATTATGCACAAAATTTGGAGACAATGTGAAATAATATTTTCAATTCAACAAAATTAACATAAAATAAAATATAACATAGCTGTAAGATTAAGCACTCACATACTCAGATCTGAAAGACTCCTGAACTGAGATTCAAAGTTCCAGGTTAGCTTTGTGCCCTAGCTTTGAGTTCCTACTCATGTATATTAAAAAAAAATATATAAGAAATATAATGTATTGCAGACCTCTGTGAATATGGCATCTACAGTGTGTTATCCTACCAAGTAATTTAGCATTTTCAAAATTAGAGATGTGGAACATGAGTTTTACAGGATTTTAGCATTGTTTGTATTGGTACTTTATTATTTTAAAATCTTCAGCAATTTTATTAGACTGTGCTTTCAAGAGTTAGAAAAAGCATTGAATATAAAGTTTTTATTTCTGTATCCCTTACTTTATTCATTATATTATTGTCATTATATTTATTTATTTATTTCAATTACATTATTTTTGCTGGGGTCCACGGTGCTGGACAAAATGTTTGGCCATACTGTTTCACGTACTTGCATACAAAAGTATTTGGATTACTGTTAAAAAAAAAAAAGTGACAAAGTTCAAGTCACCAGTAGTTTGTACAGCAGCTGATCCTGGCCTGTCTTTATGTACTCAGTCTTTGTGGCACTTGGTTAGCTTCTTCTAACTCTTTCATGCCAAGATACATTTAAATATCCCCACTTAAATATTGTACTATTTCAACCTCCTATCTCAGGCATTCAGTCTTCTGAGATTTCTTGCCGTTCATGTTTCCAAGGCTGCATCTGTGTCAAAGTTTTCATCATCTGAGAGAAAAACAAGCATCTCTTTTGCAGTGCTGCAGAGTTCAAGTGCCTTTAGAGACTGTTCATGAAGATCTACAGTTTGCAGTACCTTAAAAGACCATACTTTTCCCCTTTCTTTCTAAACACCTACAAAAAAATTTATATGTTCCAAAATATACATTGCCAAAAATACATTTTTTAAAAGATAACTGATTTATACATTTGTTTTTGTAAGGTAGACAAATACATTTTGTTTGCAAAATGTCATCGCTTTAAAGTACTGCAACTGTACTTGGAGGCAAAACAAGTGTAACACTGTACCTACAAGATTCTTGAATTTGAAAGAGGAAAAATAAGCTATTTTTAGGGCAAAGAAATTATATTCCACCATGAAATGTACTATTCTGCTTGCTACCTAGTAGGGTGCCTTTGTAAATGCTGATAAAATGTATTTATTCCAAACATTACTGTTAACAGCTCATTGCCTAACTGAAAATAGTTTTCCTCAATAGGTGTTTTTCTATCCAAATTAAATTCAAGCAATTCATCTGATAAATTCAAAGATAGCACTCCAGCCACCTGATGCTAAATTGTATATTAAAGCTAAAAGTAGTCTGAATCCATAATGTGCAAGCTGTGAATATTTAATAAAAAATTTTAGAAGTGAGGAAAGCAACTACCTTTAACTCATCACATGACAACTTATTTGCTATTGTAAAAAACATATTTATGAGCTAATTAGGGTATTCTTCTTAAATCTGAATGGCCATTGACACATCACAATAATATTTTGGTGGCAGCAGAAGGAATCCAAAAATTGTGCATGTTGTTATACTGATTATATAGTTCTTCCAGTGTACAAAGAACTCTGTTCTGCAATCTAATTCTTTTCAACTACATTTATCTACTTATGAGTGAAATAGACAAAACCAACCTCATGATTTTTTCATCAGTACCACTAGGTTTTAAATTTTTATTGCTTTTTTATTGCATTTTTAAAAAAAAATTGTTTTATAAAGCCCCAGACTAGTTTCTTCTATTAAAAACTTATAGTTCTATGGAATTTAATGCAGTAGCTAAGTATATGTGCCTTACCAGGCTATGTGATTGAAATATATCTTGTTTTCTTTTCCATAGAATTTATCTGCCCAAAAAATGCTGAACAAAATGCCACATGCTCCAAAGGATGAAGAGTGATAGATTTTCCTGGAAGTATATATGGTATATGGAAGATACATACAAGCCTTAAAAGACAAAAGTGAGTTAGAGTTTTGACACTCTGTCATGTCTACGAATTATGAATGCTTTGTTAGACTTCTGACAAGCAGAAGAGTCCTTTCTTGAAAGCACAAACTGAGATGCAGTTGCCACATCAAGTCCCATGGTGCTAATTTTTGTAAGTAGCAAATGTCTGGGAATGTGTTCTTTGATCTTCGGTCTTTTATGTTTTGTTTTTTTTTTTAATTGCCATTATTACTTATTAACTTTGTCACCATGTTACAAGCATATGAATTTGGTAAAAACTATGAGACACCACGTTAAATCCATATGTGCCGCCACAGTTCTGAGCTCTTGATAAAGTCATGAAGAGCTACTCAGTGAATTTATAGTCTATAGCATATTTCAGCTCACACTAAAGGAGACAGCTGGGTCTGGTCTACAATAAAATAATCTGTTTACTGCATCAACAACATCTCCATTGAACTCTATAGGACCTAGGCCACACGAGGACTCTCAGATTGCAAATCAGCTGCCTAAAGAGAGGATTTTAACATTGTCTGAAAGACCCTTGGGAATCCAAGAACTTAATGTGACCCTGACAGGTATGACTCAGAAATGGAATGACTTGTACTCTGCTCTGGGGGTAGCTGAACTGGGAAAGGTGTGAAAAAGGGCACCAGGCACGTGAAGCCCACACATGGATGGAAGGACACTCAGACACCTTGATCTGAGATCTGCTAAAACTAAGCTGTGCCTCCCAGTACCACTCTAGATGCCCTTGATTCTCCTGCCTTATTTCCACGTGCCACTCCAAAACCACGTGAGACCCTTCTTGGCCTGCTGGTGTCTCTGTTATCTCCATGGAAATGGCTTGGGTAGCCATGGACTGGGAATGTAACCCCAGGCAGAGCCAGATCAAGGTGTCCCTGCCCGTGGGCACACACAGCGTGGGCTGGCTCCCTCTCTACACTGTAGCACCATGTTCTCCTTCTGTTCTCCTTTCCCATAACGTGCTTGAAGAGCTTCTGAAAGAATAACTTGTTGGAGAATCTCCTCCACATTAAATATGTATACAAAAAAAAAAAAAAAAAAAAAAAAAAAAAAAAATTGTTNTCCCAAAAATCACCAAAGTGACATTTAGAAATATTTTCTCAGTTTTTCAGATGAAGTCAATAACTATAGTGTGTAAACACTCTTCAAGTTTGCATTTATATCATGCTAGCAGAAAGCCCTTCAAGTAGATACCCCTATGCTTTTTCAAGTTTTTTCTAAGCAATATAGGCTGGCTCATTCCCAAGTTGTTGATTTCTCTGTTCTGCACTGGCTGAAGCAGGTTCTTGGCTGCATAATTGCAGCTGACAGCAGCTGACCTCTCTGCAGAGTCTGAGCTCCAGAGATAGAAACCTGGGCAGTTTTATGAACCTCATCTTGGTTTCTATGCTAAACTGAAATGTTCATCTTCCATCAGTTTGCAGCCAAAATCAGTGCATTAATTAATAATAAACAAATTGAATGGTTAAGGCTCTCAGACATGTTTGAGAGACTGCCATGAAAGTGTAAAAGATTGAATTTTATGTTTTGAATAATAGATTTATAGAACAATATTTAAGGTCTGCTTTTAGAAATTGTGTGAAAATATTTGTATGATCCTTTCCTACAAGAGGCAGAGGAGCAAGGTTTTTGAAGTAATCTGTGAGCAGGACAGTCCAGTATGCAGAAAATTCTGCTGTGGAGCAGAAGGTCTCTGTACTACTCACTAAATGGCAGACACAATTCCACTGGTTTTGAGTTATATTTTTCCATTTAGCTACTTAAGAGAGAAACAAATAAATATGAATCCAAAAGGCAACCAAAATAAAATACTGACTTCATTTCAGTTCTGTAGCTAGAGGAAAAAAAAAATTGGCTTATCCAAATCCATGAAGCTGCACTGCAGATATTTGGACACATCCTGCATGATGTACAGAAGAAGTGGGTCTGCAACAGTGAAAATTCCTGGAGTCTTTCCTATTTATTCTGCCAAAACTCCTCTAGGACTAATGAGGTAGGACGCAGCAGAGCACGGAATGCTAAGCAGTCTGAGATATCCAATCATAAGAGAAATACTTAGACTTTGCAGGCTACATAAACACTAGCTCTGCTTCTAGATAATGTGTAAAGTGCATGAATAATTGAGACTGCTCTGAAGAACTCTATGCAATGCAGGACAGGAGATACACATAGATATTATTTTTGAAATTATAAGTCTTCCTGTCTCATTTATTTCATAGTCTTGGAAAAGATAATAGAGATGGGCAAGGGCAGCATGAGTGTGATACATATCTGGCAGGACCTGAAGCATGGAGAATTAAAAAGACCTGGCCAAAATCCATGACATAGACCAAATGTACTAGAAAGTAGCCAAATCCCATCCTAAAATTTTATTTTCCCTCAATGATGAAAAATACTCTTCCTCACTCTTTTTCTCATCAGGCCCTTTGATGCCATTAGAGTTGCTAAAAGGAGCCTTTTGATGTGGTATTTTAGGCATCTTTGTCTTTTGGGGAAGGTTTAGGATTTGGTGGTTTTGATAGTTTTTTTGGGTTTTTTTTATAACTTCTCTTAAAGCCTGTCCTGTATATGACTATTAACTAAGTCAAAGAGTATCTGGCTTTCAGTGTGAGCTTTGATATGGATGGTCAGAGCAACAGGGGACACTGTGCAGCTAAATAAATAACTTTTAGAGCATACTACTTTCATTCATCTGAAAGTGCTGTGTATCCATTGTTAATGTAGATAATAATGTTACATTTAACAAGAAGCTTTTTCAGAGTATGAACTGATCTTCTGCACAAAAAAATGCCAATCTTTTGATGACCATTGCCACCAGAAATTTCCTTTTACATGATCCTCTAGGGAGAATAAAAACTCCTATGATGTTATTTTACAGGATAAGTTTGGCAACAGTTTTGCTGTGTGGTAACTTGTAATGTTCTCGGCTCTAATCAAGCTTACAAACTTTTAACAGAGTTGTGATAAACACTGAAAAATTTTCTAAATGCCCCGTGCATGTGTTTGAGTGAATAGAATTATTCAAGACTCTTGCTTAGAAGCTTTCAATCTCAAATTACTCCCTAATTTAGGCTATCACAAGAAAACAATATTTTACTATTCATTCCATTGAATAATCATTAATTAACTGCTCTAAATCACTAATATTTCAGCTAATCCACAGAACAGCTTAAATTGTATGTGGGCTTTTACTAGAGAGAAACTGGGAATGTCAGTTAAGTTTAGAAAAACCTGCAAAGCTGAATAACCTGCAACAATTCCTTATTTTTCATGTTTAATATAATGTAGGCAACATCCTTTCACAAGATGGTCTCTACTCAGAGATTGACTACAGCCTAAGTACAGCACTATAAGAAACCTGCAGAGATTCTGCCTCTATGTTAAAACCCTGCTTAATCTGACACCATAAAGTAGAATGGCTAGAATCTACATTCTGTTAAATAGTTATATAGTTAAATATTATACTGCTCCTCTATTTTTAGTATAATTTTATAATAATATCTTTAGCAACATGTAATAGAAAAAGGAAATAAATTGTAGCTTATGAATGGTTCCAAACCAAATTACTCTGGGAATTAAATGGCACACAAATATTCAGATCCGAGAGAACACATTTCTCTGAATGTTTTACTGCTTTCATCTTCCTATCCCTTGAAAATATATGTTGTTCTCATCAGCCAAGGATCTTACCTTCATCACCTTCTTCCTGAGAAGGTTATGGTTTTTCATCTCAAGACTAGAGGAACTGATCTCTTCTTTATGAAAAAAGAAAAAAAAAAACAAAACAAGAAAAAAAGAAACTATGAGAATCTCTTGAAAGACATATTTAAAGACTCATTGTATGCTTACTAGGGCAAGTTATTTCGTCTCAGTCTGCAGCTCTCCTTTGAAACATTTTATTGCTGTAAGTAGGTCAATACAATTGAAAGGTTCCTTCCTGAAAACACGAATTAAGTTATTAATTAACTTCACACAGAATCATGGGATCCTTGGAAAATCCTTCTGAGAACACTGAGTCCAGCCTATGACCAGACACCAGCCTGTCAACCAGACCATGGCTCTGAGTGCTACATCCAACCTTTCCTGAAACACCTCCAGGGACAGTGACTCCACCACCTCCCTAGGCAGTGCACTCCAGTGTCTAAATCACCCTTTCTGTGAAGGAAATTTTTCCAATGTCCAACCTAAACCTCCCCTGGTCCAGTTGAAGATTATGTTCTGCTGCTGATGTGTGGGAATAGAAACCACCCCCACCTAGCTAGGAAGCTCAGGAAGCTGTAGAGAGGGATAAGGTCACCCTTGAGCTGTCTTTTTTCCAGGCTAAACAAGCCCAGTCTCTACAGCCACCCCTCACAGGACTTGTGCTCAAGAATCTTCACCAGCTTCATCATCCTTCTCTGGACTCACTCTGGCCCTTCAATATCCTTCCAGAATTCAGGAGCCCAGAACTGGACACAGGACTCCAGCTGTGGCCTCACCACGGGGGGAAACACTTCCCTGATCCTGCTGGCCACACAATTACTGATACAGACCAGGACACCAAACTTGCTACATTTGGAAGAACAGCATGTCTTAAAGGAGAAAAAAATAACTAGATGACTATAAGCAGGATCAGATTTTTGTTTTAACATTACTTATTTTCCTTCGTTAGTTAAACAACAATCACTATGTTGCAGACAATGATGAAAATTTCCAACCCAAATCACTCCAGAATTAGGAATTTAATTGTATTCTAAATGTGCATACAGACTAAGAATAAAATTTGGAACAGAACACAATTCAGTTTTGTTCTATTTATTTTTTGATTCTCAGAAGATCCATTAGTTTGTTTTTTCTCCTCCAGCAGAGTTTCTCCTAACATAACTTCCCAGCTAACAAAAGGCGATTGCAGTGGGCACCATGCCACAGAATCTTGTGCAAGATATGTGCTGTAAATCAAGATGGGTGTCACTGGTTCCCTGCTGCACCTATTTTCAATTGTAAAGCTGGTTTATTATTATTCATTCAATAATGAATAATAATATTCTTTATTATTATGAATAAGTAGAACTATGTTATTGTTCTAGTTAAACTAGAGCTATATAAACTAGATACTATGCTAAAACTAGTACTATGCTAGTACTAGTAGTAAACTAGAAGTATGCTAATAGCTCTATTATATAAACTAGAACTATGCTAAAACTTGATTGAGGACACATCGTCCCAAGCTGCACACCACAGACATTGTCTGCAGTTATGCATCTGGACAGTTGTCTCAATACTTACAGCCCCTGGGAAATGTTTATTTAAAATGCAGTCCTGAAATGGTGAAAATGTTAAAGGTCCTGTGGGAAATTATTACCGTTTCCACAGATATTGCAATGCATTTTGCAAGGGAGGACATGCCAGGTTAAATAAATGGGAAGGGAATATGGTAGAATATAATCAGAGAAATACGATGAAAGTATAATTGTCAAGATCCATGGGATTTGTTTTGTTTTGGCTTTTTTTCCATTTATCTGAACAAGATAGTTGGATGTCATTTCCTTGCTTGTTTGTTTCCTGCCATCCTCTAACATTTGAGATGTAACTATCTGCAAAGTATAAGTTTAAAACTTTATGCACAAATGTATATTTTGGATACATTTCATTAAAGTTACTGTTCATAGTTTATTGTATTCAAGTGTCATTTTTATTAGATTTCATTGACTGTAGAAGTGTTTTTATAGCATAACTTTATTCCAAGTATGCCACAGATGATACAATTATTTAAATGTTTGGCCAAATGCTCTGCTGCCATAAGTATTTTGATGTTTTTGCTCAAGCAAGACAAGACACAAGAACTTCTTTTTACATGGTAGAGGAAAATAGTTTAAGGCAACTTTTGAGGTAAGAGATAAATTAAACTATTCAAATGCTCCAGAATTAAAATAAGTATGGAAATTTAGTAACCCAGGGTGAACTGATCCATTGTTTTATCAGAGAGAACGAGGGTAAATCATTTGTTAGGAAGAAAAATTAAATGTACATACAGTTGACAAAAATGATAGTGAGATGGATTGTTATTAAAGTGATCCCTTTTAGCCCAATGACATCTTCTAAGGTATTAAATAGTTTAGAACTCCTTTTGAGATCAGGCTGATATAAAATATTAAACATCCGTCCACTTCGTGCCAAAAATATTTCACTATAATTAGAGTCAGACATATTTAAAATAATTGGTAATATCAGCTTTGCAAAGGAAGGCAAAAGGGCTGGGAGATTTAATAATACTTTCATTGATCTTTGCATATGAGAGTAATCCTCTTTGGAAATGAGGTTGCTAAAGCAGGAATGAGCTTTCCTTTTTTCTGGCTGTATACAGATTAACGATCAAATGCTTCTTCACAAAGTATTTCTGGTAAAAAAGAAACTTATGCACTGTATATGAGCAAGGTAAAAAGAAGCTCTCTGGTTCAAAAAAAACCCCAGGTATATCTGAATACTCAGGGGAAAAAGCCTATTTCATATGCCTTTTTAATTTTTTTTTTAATTTAATGGCACAGGAAAGCTTGTTCTGACAATGTTGGAATTCAAGAAACAGCTGAAAACTGTAATTTTTGAATGAGCAAACTATTCTGGGAAAAAAACAATTGAAATTAAATAAAAACATTTTTTAAGATAAAATGCCATTGAAAATTTGATATGCTATTTATTCATTAATTTGATAAACATCTGGGCACTTCCTACATGAATTCTTGAAACTGTCAGAGATTGACATTGGCTTTTTTAGACAATTAAAACTCATGAGATTCTTACTGTTTGAAAGACATCAGA
The DNA here is from genome assembly GCA_013396995.1 of Dicaeum eximium. Classification (NCBI taxonomy): domain Eukaryota; kingdom Metazoa; phylum Chordata; class Aves; order Passeriformes; family Dicaeidae; genus Dicaeum; species Dicaeum eximium. The sequence goes on along the minus strand of VWZP01002293.1, from coordinate 280,126 downwards.
CATTCAGTATTTCTTCAAGCAGTATTCCAAAACCCTGCTAACATGGTGTCTGACTATTTAAAATGTTATGTTTGTAAGAGTAAGTGTAATTTATGGACAAACAATGCATCTTGATCTGAGAAATGGCAGCACTTCATACACTCACACAAAGACCTGCAGAAAAGCAATCTCAGAATCCAGATGGCACTATTGAATAATCACAGACTCACAGAATGGTTTGGCCTGAAAGGAACCTTACAGATCATTTATTCCAACCTCCCTGCCATGGGCAGGGACACCTTCCGCTATCCCAGGTTGCTCAGACCCCTGTAACCCAGCCTTGAACACTCCCAGGCATGGGGCATCGACCCCTTCTCTGGGCAGCTTGTGCCAGTGCCTCACCACCCTTACAAACTGAGATTTCCTCTCTAACATCTAATGCTGACCTGCCCCCTCTCAGTTCAGAGCCATTCCCTCTTGTCCTATCACTACGTGTGCTCACAAACAATCCCTTTCCAGCCTTTTGGAAGATCCCTTGTTACTGGAAGGCTCCTAAGATGTCTCCCTGGAGCCTTCTCTTTTCCAGGCTGAACAAGCCTGGTGTCCCAGATTCACAGGAGAGGGGCTCCAGCCCCCAGATCATCTTCATGGCCCTTCTCTGGACCTGCTGCAGGAGGTCCACATCCTTTTATGTTGGTAATTCCAGTCATATTAGCCACACATAGCAAGGATTCAATAGGACAGAGCTTGCAGGAGTCCAACTAGATATGTGAATTCCCATGTATTTACTGCACTTTTTTTTTTTTCATTTACTGGCAAACACAGCACAACACATCAACATATGTATTTTGGAATGGAGTCTAAACTACATTTTAATCTTAACTCCTTGAGAGATATAGTTTCCTATCTGTACTTGGACCAATAGTATTTCAGTAGCCTGAATAAAGGAAGAAGTGGTAATTTGGGTGTGAAACTTTTGGCTAGCAAAGTGAGAGATTGAAATTAAAAGAAAACCAACCAACTAACCAAGAGAAAAACAAAAGAACCCCAAAACTAAACAACCAAATAAAACTTATGTATAGAGGTGAAAAGATTAAAATTATCCTCACTTCAGAAGACACAGACTTCAGAAGAGATGTCAAGATGACCTGAAATCTGATCAAAGTAAGACTTTGGACTGGGAAAAGTATGAAGGAAGAGAAAAGGGAACTTGCCACAGAGGTGAAGTTCTTATACTGGCTATGGTTTAGTTGTACTAACTTGAGTCTGAAGTTCATTACACACGTTGAATATATATTTTCTGAGTCTTAAACAGTTTCAATAGAGTTTAAAGTAACTCTTGGCATAAATAAATGAAATTTAAAGAAACAAGCAAGAGCTGAAAATATTCCAGCATTGTTCAGCAAATGTAAAAAAAGAAAAATCAAGAAAAATAAGGTAAAAATTACTGAGGCAGAGGAGGGGGGAAAAGCAAAAGTGAAAGAAAACCAATGCCTAATGGAGTTAAGGAAAAACAAAAAGCATTTTCAAAGGGAATAAAATCAAATGGAGATTTGGTCCTGTTAGAGAAATAGCAAATTGTAGATCATAAAATTGAAAGGAGTAAAGCAAAAATCTCTCACTTGTAGTTGAATGAAAATGTGAGTATACACCCATAGTAGTTGACATTATTAATTCAATAGGAAGCTCAGACTACATATGATGGAAATCCCCTTAGGAAAATGCTAAACATCTATCCTCCATCCAGATTAAGAAATAGGCTCTGTCGCATATGAGGCAGTATTGTTCCAAAATTTATTACAATTATTTTTTTAAGACTTATTATAATTATTTAATTGAATAGAATGAACAGAATAATAGAATAAATATTATTACTTCCAATTAAAACATAAGCAAAACAGTAAATTATTGTATTATCTAAACCAGTACAGATATGTAGCACATTTTGGGGTTTTTTAGCTTTTGTAATTGCAGATCTGTACAACTATAAGTCAGTTTTTTTAACATAGATGAAAAATTTTATAAAACAATCAGAAAAGTTTGAAAATAGTGCTTGAAAGGCTAAGAATATAAAGCTTGGGATGTCAGATTTAAGAAAATCACCTTATTCTGACTATTCGAGAGAATATTTGAAGGTGACTTCTTTGTGAAAATTACATCTACTTATGAGAAAAAAATTCAGCCTTGCTGACAAATGCATAGAAATATCTGGACACTGAAATTTGATTAATTTGTCTTGAAAATAAGGCTTATTATCTTCTCAGCATTGACAATTTTCTTTACAGCCATGTTATTGGAGTATCTGTTAATTATGACAATTTAAGTTAGCAAGATGTTTTTAACTATATCTTTCCAGTATATACATATATGATGCAGCCCAGCAGTGAGATATTTATCTTCAGTTCATCAGCAATACCCTGGTCTTTAGCACACTTACTCATTTTCTGAATTCTGTATTTGTTACATGTAATAAATTACTACAAATAAAGCTGCTCTGTCACTCCTCTCCTAAGCTGGACATGGATGAGAAAATATGTTGAAAGAATCATATGTTGAGGTAAAGACAGGGAGAGATCACTCACCAGCTACTGTCACAGGCAAAACAGGCCTGACTTAGAGATATAAAATGAATTTATTACCAAGCAAAATCAGAGCAAGATAATGAGAAGTATAACAAATCTTATAACACTTTCCCCCCACCTCTCCCTCTTTCCCAGCTCTAACTCCTCCCCCAGCAGTGCAGGGAGATGGCAATGGGGGTTATGGTCAGTTCATCACAGGTTGCTCCTACCACTGCCCAAGGACAGGGGTCCTTCCCCTTCCCTGGTGTGGGATCCGTCCCACAGCAGACAGTTCTCTGTGAACTTTTCCAGCACGAGTCTTTCCCATGGGCTACAGCTCCTCATGAGCAGCTCCAGCTTGGGTCCCCTCCGCAGGGTCACGAGTCCTACCAGGAAACCTGCTCCAGTGTGGGCTTCTCTCTCCACAGGTGTGCAGATCTCCCTCAGGAGCCTGCTCCAGTGTGAGTTTCCCATGGATCCATAGCCCTCTTTCAGGCATTCACGTGCTCCTGCATGGATCTCCTCCTGCCTCTGGATGTCTGCTTCCCAGTGGAACTCCGTGGGCTGCAGGGACAGCTGCCTCACCCTATCCTGCACCATGGCCTGCTGTCCCATGGTGCCTGGGCCCCTCCTTGGTGACTGACCCTGGGGTCTGCAGAGTTGATTCTCTCATATATTCTCACTCCACTCTTCTCTGGGTGCAATTACTTCTGCACAATAATTTTTTCACTTTCTTAAATATGTTATTGCAGAGGTGTTATCACCATTTTTGATTGGTCCAGCAATGGCAGCAGCAGGCTGGTCCATCTTGGATCCATCTGGCGTTGGTTTTGTCTGACATAGAGGAATATTTTGGCAGCTGCTTACAGAAGCCACCCCTGTAGACCTCCTCCTGCTACCAAAAACCTGCCACACAAACCCACTACACAATGTAAGAATAAAACTGATGTTTGGATTAGAAGAAGATAACAGTTTTGCTGCTGGCTACCTTGGAAGGCTTTCTCTCCATGAGCAGCACAGACAATCTGTGTGGATCACCAACTGGAATAATCCATGCACACCTTATCTCATTTCTTCCTTCCCTGTTCTGATGCTTCTTAAGATTGCAACACATTATTCTCCCCTGTGTTTCAGAAGATAATATTTGTTATCTTTTCAAAAGCTTTGATTTACCCTAAATTACCATGGATAGCACTGTGATAAAGAGTTCATTGCCATACAAACAAAGCAGGGCAGAGGTTTGAGGGTAACCTACCTCAGCTACAGGAGATGATCAGCCCCATGGCCAGAGTGGGCACCCATTACCATGAGGCCAAAGGAAGACTTGCAGGAACCTTTGGGATTTAGAGTGGCTGGAGAAGGAAGAAGGGAAATCGAAGGATAAGGGGGTGAAAGAGGTTAGCCGTGTAAACAGCAGCTGGCTACAGTGCTTGAATGGCTGTGCCCTGTGCCTGATCTGTCATTTCTTCCATTAAACATTAAGAAAGTTCTTCTCCTGACACTTCAGGCTGTTATTTATTCTCATTAAACTTAATTTCTGAATGGTTTTCTGGGTGAGCACAGGCTCTCTACCTGTGTGCACAAGACTGTGGGAATTTCTGAGTGAAAGCAGCCAGAGTAATGCCAGAGCTCACAAGGGCTGTGTGTGGTGGGCCACCACTGCAGTGTGTGAGGGTGCAACATCTAGCTAGTCTCATTCCTAGAGAGGACCATTTCCAAGAAGAAATTGAGATAATTTGTCATCAGCCATTCAGTTTGATGAAAAATAGTTGATTGTTATGTACAGGTTCTGTATTTTGCGGAATTAGGACCTGCCAGAGAAATGGCTCGTGGTTAAAAAAAGTGCCCTTGATGGAAATAAGAGACGAGTATTTGTATTGCCTGCATAAGTTACCAGGCATGGTACAGATGGTGAGGGACTTTGCACTGCAGATGGGAATGATTCAGAAGATGATAGAAGTGCTAAATCCAAAGCCTTACTCCACCACTGTCTAGGGATAGACATTGTTACTGGAGAGTTTGCATGTAAAGTTTACTTTCAGCAAATATGCATACTTGTGGGAGTGAAAGTTAGAGGACAAGAAAATGAAAGCTTTTCCAGTGGTAATGGGAATCTTTCTGGTACTAAAATAATAAGTAAGTTATACACAGTGTACAGTTCTTGAGATGCTGTGAAGATGATAATATCAGCAAATGAAACTGCTTTGGGGAACTGTAACCTCAGCAGTGAGTAGTTTAAGGACATCAGGATGAAATTCTACTCAGATCACTGACATGTAAAATCTCCACAACCTGTACTGTGCTGGACAAATCTGCAGGCTAAACACACAGGTATAATACAAACATTTCTGTAGCAACAGTTACAGCATGTAAAATAATCCTCAAAACAACTAGCAAATGAATACCATCACTTACCTGCAGTTTATCAACTGTTTGATTTCAATTACAGTTTATATGAAGGAAAAGAACCACGCATTTTTCATTCCAGGAATGTCTTCTAAGAAGGCATGCTATTGAAAAAAGCAGTACAGCTATCCAATGTGTCTTTTCTTTTCTAAAATCGTAATAAGATCCTTATATAGAGAAGGAAAATATTGTTCTTTCTTAGGTGCTTTTTAGTCAAGACATGCAGCTGCTCTAAGAGAACATGAAAACTCGTAGTTACAAAAATTCTTTCCTAAATTTATTCCCTTTTCTAAACTTTTTTCCCGGGGGTATTGTAATATTACTAAATTTTGAAAAGTTCAGATTACCATTTTGAATAGTGAAGGTCAAATATCAAATATTTGAATCAAGTATCAAATATCAAATATAGTCAAAAATAGACCAAATATCTTGTTCTGGTAAATTAAGTTTTGTTTGGGACGCTCTGAAAAGTCAAGAAGTAAATATGACAAATTTTTAATAGCAATATCTCTGCATGGGGATAATAAGAGTACATTTTCACTATTTTTCTTGAATTTGGAAGCATGATGTGTTCTTGGAATTTAGAATTTCCTCGTGTTTTAGTTGATATTTTATTGTGTGCATGAGTCTACATTCAGAAAAGGAAGTGCATTTCATTTTCTGGAAGTAGGCTTGCAGGTTTTTCTAAATGATATTCATGTCTAGACCAGGATTTTGCCAAGTTTCTCGTGAGGTTACAGATTCAACACTGTGCTGGTTTTGGCTGCGGTAGAATTAATTTTCTTCCCAGTGGCTGGTAAGGGGCTGTGTATTGGGTTTGTGCTGAACACAGGGCTGATAACACAGAGATGTTTTTGTTACTGATGAGCAGGGCTAGCACAGAGCCAAGACCTTTTCTGCTTTTCCTGCTGCCCACTGGTGAGGGGCTGGGAGTGTGTGGGAGGCTGGCAGGGGACACAGCTGGGACAGGTGACCCCAAGTGACCACAGGGGTATTCCAGATCGTGCGACATCATGTCAGTATTGAAAGTGGGGTGAGGAAGGAGGAAGGGAGTAATATTTGGAGTGATGGTGTTTGCCTTCCCAGGTAATTGTCAGATGTGATGGAGCCCTGCTCTCCTGGGATAGCTGAACCCCTGCCTGCCCTTGGGAAGCAGTGAATGAATTCTTTGTTTTGCTTTGCAAGTGAGCACAGGTTTTGCTTTCCCTATTAAACTCTTTACCTCAACCCACAAGTTTTCCAGCTTTTACCCTTCTGCTTCTCTCCCCGATCCTGCTGGAGGGGAGTGAGGGAGCAGCTGCCTGAGACTTGGCTGCTGACTGGGGTTAAACTACAACAAACAATATGAAGTGCTTCTTGTAAAACTTCTGTGCTATTATGGATAAAAAATATTCTGCAGTCAAAACTATCAGTTCTTACAGTAGAATGTCTCCCAGTTTTTTTTTGGCAAGTAGTATTTTCTCTGTCAAGTTGTTTAGAACTTCTGTTGCACAAATGTCTAATTCTTGTCAGATATCACTAAAGTTTATTAGCTCCAGCTCATATAATTCCTCTCATTTTGAATTATTGAGAAGTGAAAACTAGATATACAAGCAGACAATTAAGATAACAAGTAACATTCAACTACAGCATTCTAGGGACTAACACAAAATGTTTTTTTCTTCAAAGCAAATTGTTTTCTATTTATGGAAATACTTAGAAATCTCTTAAGAGAGGAGTTTACATAATCAAAGTGGCTACTTACACAGGCTTAAGTGTATTTACCACTTATTCATATTCAAAGTGCTCTGAAAGATCAAGTAAAAATTATAGAAAATAGTCCCATGAAATAAAGACACATTTACACTACAGACCTGTAAAAAAGTGGTGTGTAAGGTCAGTTGATGGGCAGAAATTTAACAAAGTCTTTGAAACCTTTTGTTTGGGCACCCTGCCCATGCAGACTCTGTACAAAGCTTTACATAGTCAAGATACAGAGAGAAATTCAAGAATCACATTTTTTAAGAAAGCATTCAAATACCTTTTAGTTTCATGTTCTTGAAACTTACAAATTTTCTTACAAGAGCATAGGCCAAAGATTGTGTTAGATTCTTACTCTGTTCTAGTAACCCCATGCAAACCCATGACTGCACAATGCAAAACTGAGAATGTCTGTTTTGTGTTCCTTCCCATAAACACCTTATGAGAAGGCACTGAGTGCAGAATAAATGAGTTTGCACAGATTTGTGCCAGGCAGGTCTATGGGCTTGCCTCACTGGAGACACTCAAGACCCATTGGTAATTTCTTGGTGGTTTAGCAGATCTTTGAGCCCACTCTAAGTCAAGGACTTTTCAATGCCTCATGCTCAGCCAGTGAGGGGTTGCACGAGCAGCTGAGGGAAGGAGCATGGCCAGGGCAGCTGACCCAAATTGGCCAAAGGAATATTCCACACCACAGAACGTGGTGTCCAATCAGTCAACAGGGGGAAGTTGGCTGGGAGGGGTTGATTGCTGCTGTGGAATTGGCTGAGCATCAGTCAGTGGGTGGTGAGCAATTGTATTGTTCACCACATGTTTTTCATGGGTTTTATTCTTTTCTCTTTCTTCTTTCTATTACAATTATAATTTAACATAAAATAATAATTATAATTATTATTATATTTTAGTTCATTTCATCTATTAAACTGCTCTTAATTCAAGCCATCAGTATTTACTTTTATTTCCACTCAGGACTGGGAGTGGCTGAGTGGCTGAGTGGTATCTCTTTGCTGGCTGGGGTTAAACCAACAATGAAGTTGGCCCTCTTTGGTGTGGGTTCACACTGCCAGCTCATGATCAACTTTGATGTTTACCGCTGATGTCTTTTTTGGCAAAACTAATTCTTAGTCAGTCTGCCTTGTCTTGTACTGGTGAATGAGGCTATTTATCCTATTGAGCTTTGCATGCTTCTCCCCTTGTATTTTTTGTACACTTTTTTTTTTTTTTTAAATTTTTTTATTGTTGAGGTCACTTCAGGTAGCAATGAACCACTTCCCTCATTTTGATATGATCTGTGAGCTGGCTGAGGGTGCACACCTTTCTATCACCCAGGTTACTAACAAACAGTATTTGCTGCAATACAAATCCACGAATGGCTGCCATTTGGACATTGAACCAGTGATGAAAATGTGCTTTCAGCCTGAGAATTTATCCAGTTTTGCATCCATTTATCAGCCTATATTTCACTGAATTGGCTGTGTGAATGCTAGTGAAGACCATGTTGAAAGCCTGGTAAAGGCATTTTGGTACAGAGTTCTCAGGCAGGGCTTGTGGAGAAAAAGCTTATTGAGATAATAGTGACTCTGACAGTCCTTTACTGGAATTGATCTTTATAAAATTATGTGTATGTATTGTGGGCAGACCATCTTCACTGTGGAAAAAAANCAAATTGGCCAAAGGAATATTCCACACCACAGAACGTGGTGTCCAATCAGTCAACAGGGGGAAGTTGGCTGGGAGGGGTTGATTGCTGCTGTGGAATTGGCTGAGCATCAGTCAGTGGGTGGTGAGCAATTGTATTGTTCACCACATGTTTTTCATGGGTTTTATTCTTTTCTCTTTCTTCTTTCTATTACAATTATAATTTAACATAAAATAATAATTATAATTATTATTATATTTTAGTTCATTTCATCTATTAAACTGCTCTTAATTCAAGCCATCAGTATTTACTTTTATTTCCACTCAGGACTGGGAGTGGCTGAGTGGCTGAGTGGTATCTCTTTGCTGGCTGGGGTTAAACCAACAATGAAGTTGGCCCTCTTTGGTGTGGGTTCACACTGCCAGCTCATGATCAACTTTGATGTTTACCGCTGATGTCTTTTTTGGCAAAACTAATTCTTAGTCAGTCTGCCTTGTCTTGTACTGGTGAATGAGGCTATTTATCCTATTGAGCTTTGCATGCTTCTCCCCTTGTATTTTTTGTACACTTTTTTTTTTTTTTTAAATTTTTTTATTGTTGAGGTCACTTCAGGTAGCAATGAACCACTTCCCTCATTTTGATATGATCTGTGAGCTGGCTGAGGGTGCACACCTTTCTATCACCCAGGTTACTAACAAACAGTATTTGCTGCAATACAAATCCACGAATGGCTGCCATTTGGACATTGAACCAGTGATGAAAATGTGCTTTCAGCCTGAGAATTTATCCAGTTTTGCATCCATTTATCAGCCTATATTTCACTGAATTGGCTGTGTGAATGCTAGTGAAGACCATGTTGAAAGCCTGGTAAAGGCATTTTGGTACAGAGCTCTCAGGCAGGGCCTGTGGAGAAAAAGCTTATTGAGATAATAGTGACTCTGACAGTCCTTTACTGGAATTGATCTTTATAAAATTATGTGTATGTATTGTGGGCAGACCATCTTCACTGTGGAAAAAAAATAGAAAATGCATATAAGGATACTTACAATGACAAAAATAAATATTTCCAGTATCACAAACTGCACAAGAACCTCCTGTTCATAGCTATGCCAAATTGCTATCTAAGAAAGAATATACTTGACTATACAAAGCAAAAATAGAAGCCTTATTATGCTACTTTTCTTCTAGTAGTGATTCAAAGCTAGAATATATGTTGATAATCTGCCCTTAGAAATGTCAAAAACAGTCTCAAAAGGTTAAAGATAACAATTTTGTAGCTATTCTGCAATGCTACAGTCATGTAGAAGAGAGAGAGCAGAACAGAATATATATTTTTATAAAAAATGTTTAAGACATTAAGTGTTAAGTGCGTAGCCCTCATAGTTTCTCTGTAATCACACTGTATTTTATGTCTGCTACATGAAAAACACAGTGGCAAATGTACTAAATGTCTTTATATTCCAAGTAGGTAAATAGTCTGCTTTGCAAGTGAAAATGAGCGTTCATGCTTCACTTACTACAAAATACTATGCCAGTAGAAAATGAAAGAGGAAATGAAAGTGAAAAGAAATAAATGTTGATAAAAAGAAAACATGTTGATGAAATGCTCCTGCTAGTCCAGGTTAACACTATCTTTATGACTGGCAACTTAATAGAAGCAATCAACTTGTTAAATAGTATTTCATTGTGTATAACTCATTATCAATGAAACTTTCAATATTCATTTCAAAACAAATTGGGGCTCCTCTTTGGACTACTGCTAACACTACATTTTCATTTAAGCAGCTTGGATACATGGAAATAGGTCAGTTTATCTCAGTTAGGAATTTCTCTCACATGCCTTTAGATTGTTTTGTTCTCCCCACCCCAAAAAAGACAAAATGGTGGGACCTGAGCCCAGAATAAATAGGAGTCAAAATATGGTTTGTTGTTTTGTTTTGGTTTTCTTTTTTTTTTTTTGGTCAAAAATTGACTTTTCCATGGTTACATTAATAAAAGAGAGTAGATATAAATAACAGTTACAGGTCATCTTTGCATTATTTCTTATTGAAAAATAAATTAATACTTTGCAATAAAATGCATAGTAAGACTTTTGACATAAATTACTCAGCCTGACTCAAGACAAGAAAGATTAGACTGGCATGAAAAGGTTGAGTAAAGCAAGACATTTTCCCCAAAATGGGGTTTGTGACAGCCAAAGAAAGATAAGCCATTAGATCAAGCAAAAAAACCTCCACAACATCACACGAGAGCAAATAAAGTCAGGACATATAAATACAAGAATTTGTCTGATAAATCTGAAAAAGAAGAAAAACAACAAACCAACAAACTACAACCATCAAGTCATAGTCAGACTGAAATTTGATTATGGTATATGTNCATCAAGTCATACTGCCCATCATAATCTGTGTATAGAACCCAAATTAAAAGCTTGCATGAAATCAAACTTAGAAAAAAAATGGTATCTCTGACTCTGAAAACCTCTCAAGGCTTTTTTTTTTAATGTAGGGAGCAATCAATGAGCTAGAAAACTCAAGAGCTGAAGCAATAAAATGCATTTGTTAATGTTCCAGATTGTCACTGGGAGAACAGAACCTACAAAACTTATCCTGGATCTATGTGTGTGTTACTCAAGTAGTATCAGAAATTCTTCAGAAGACCTTTTCAGATCTTAAAAGGGGATATACAAAATGGAGACAGATTAGAAATCTTGGAAAAGACAGCTGGCAGAAGGCATTAGACAAAAACTAATGGAAAACACCTTTTCTGCCTTCCAAGTGAACATTAAATAAGGCGAGTTCCAAAATTTCCCTTTTGCACCTGAAACCATTTCCATTGATTCTAGAATAGACTGAGAGCATCTAAAAGCTTATAGTGTTTTGATAATTGTCAGAGGGTTTTATAGAAAAATGTTTTATCACATTTCTGATCAATGGATAGGTCTCTCAAATTCACCATTGCAAGTAGCCATAATTGGCAAATTCAAAACAGAGTGTCTAAAAAATCAATTTCAACTGAACTAAGGAAAATCAGAGCATTTTTGTGTCTGGGTCACTAGTCTAGGAGTGGAAAGAATTCATTATTTGCTAGGTTTCCTTCTGTGACCTTACCAAATTCACTCAGACCAAATCCATGCAAGGCTGTGGTAGAACTTAAGCATCAAAAGTTTAAATTCTCAAAAATCCTGCTTATTTGATGGCCAAAGACACAAGAATTTAACATAAAACACACTGGAATATCAAAATTATTCCCTTTTACCTCTGGATACATTTCAAAATGTCTCAGCTTGGAGAACATATGAAGTATTTTAGGTACTTAATTTATTTCCCACTAGAATCAAAATATGCTAAGGATGACAATACAAAAAAACCAGGGGGCTTATGAAGTGTTAGGAATGAGCAATAATGCTACATGGGAGATACACAGACTAATGTTAAACAAGGATTATTTCACATGAAATTAATCTTTTTGCAATATAAACTTTTACTTACTTTACCTACTCAGTAAATAAACACAAAAAGTCAGTATGTACAATAGAGTTAAATAGTTAATATTTGTCTAGAAAAATAAATGAGGTATACATGCTGTACCTCACCTCACACCTCTGAAGACAATTAGGAAATTCACATACAGCACAGAAAAATAGTCTGGTGTTAGGGGTCTTTATGGCAACACATTACCAGAAATAACATCAAAAGTTAGAGGCATTTCCAAAGGGAAATTGTAGAGAAGTAGGAAGAAGGACTCTGCTTCTGTTTCAGGACCTTGAATTCCCCAACTTTATTTTACCTTCAAAAGGCATCTGCTGCTTCTATGACACATTTATAATAGCAAGAACTTAGCATATCTATTAATCAGTGTCAGTTTTTACTGAGAAAACTTATCAATGTGTGCCATGAATCATCGTGATAAGAAACTATTCTAACAACCCTCAGCTATTAAGCAAGATTTAAAGTTTTATATATATATGTGTGTGTGTGTGTGTGTGTGTGTGTGTGTGTATATAAATATATATCTCACATATATATATATCTATCTTGCATATATATGCACATATATAGAGATAGGAATGGAATGTCAAGCAGATCAATGATAATTAATTTGTACAGTCTAGGAAATTATATCTATCTACCTCAGGCAATCAAAGATTTCTTTAATAATTACGCTGGAACCTGTTTTTCAAGCAATTAAAATTTAGTTGCCAGCAAACATCTTAGATTAAAAGAAATGGCATTTTAAAATTACATGAATAAAAATTAAATGGAAATTAAGACTACCGTTGTCTAATAGGCAATCAGAAACAGGAAGATAACGAATTCCCAGGACTACTAGAATAAGTTTAGTTCTGTATTTCCCAAGGTTTTTTTCAGCAATTTGAAGTGATATCATGGGAGTGATCTTGTATGTGCTGATTACCAGGAGTTCCAGTGCCTTCAGTAGGGTTTCTACCTGTCCTGTACCTAGGAAGGTGAGTCTGTGGGACAAAAAGTTTCTTGTCAATACCTAGAAGTGTACAAACCAGAAAATGGACACAAAACCTTTTTCATTCTGATGTTATTTGCTGCTGGGACTTACAATCCTAGTAGTCAATGCTGGAAATCTATAATGTGCTGCAATATGTTAGCAATGGGTAATTGAGCTTCAACATTATTTATTGATATTAAACTTGACAGTCAAAAGGATAAGCCTCAGATATTATGTTTAATACATGGTCCCATAGGATGCTGTGAATATTTTTTTTAAATTTAGTGTGCTGTTAGTATCAATGCAGCAGACATAAAATTAATAAAAAATCCTAATGAGAATTGGGTGGGTTTAGATAATTCTCCAGTGGATTTATTATCTTAGAAAAGTAGTGTTCTAAGGCATTCTGATGACTCAAGGGATCATCAACAAAACAGAGTTTCTCTCATATCTTGGTTTCCAAACCATTTCATGTTAGTGCCTGAAGTTAGCATACAATGACTATTTATGGCCCATAAGGATTGAGCAGTATCCTTGATCCCATTTGAAAAAAATATATCCCCTGAAAATAGGAGAGATATTAGAAATGTAAGAGTTAGTCTGAGCTCTAAATGAACTATAGTGTTCTGAGGACAAATCTGACAGACAAAAAACAATCAAGTGATAGGGCAATTTGATTTTCCCAGGCTTTAGTTCCTCCAGATAGCAATTGTTCTGCAGCAGGATTTTATTATGGATTAAATTAATTTTGATATTGGATGGACTGATGCTCATTAAGCTTTTATATTTCTATAATCCCCAGTTAAGAATTAGAATCTGTATGGAAAAAAGGCAAAACTCTATACGTGTTGTAGAAACAAGAAAAGTTATTTCCTGCTTTTAGAAGAACTGAAATGTTTACATCATGCTGAACACTTAATTCACGTGGCTAACTGCAAACTCAAAAGAATCAGTCACACACTTAAAAGTTAAGCTGTGAGAAAACATTACCATTGGTGTAGTGAAGAAAATAAGTAATACACAAATATTCAAAGGAGAAAAAATTCAAGGTCCTTTATAGATAAGATTGAGATTTTTTTTAATAGATATAGATATTATAGACACTTTTATGATAAAGATCAAGTAAGAATCCATCAGTCCCAGGTACTGGTATTGCCCTGAGAGCTGGTTATGAAGGACCTAATGTAGAGTAATGGTTACACATTGATTACATCTGTGTATGATGATTCAAAGTAAAGTCTTCAGACTGTTATAGATGTATTTCATTCCTAAACTCAAACTGTCTAATTGCATTTTCTGGGAACAAGACAGGAAGTGAAAGAAGGAAATGCAGGAGGATGCATTTGCAGGGATGTGATTAGTAATAGAAGAGAAATAATAATTTTTCAACTAAAGCCATACACAAAAGGGAATTGTAGATCAGGTTAAGCCATTAGACCTTAGGTCAGGAATATGAGAGAAACCACAGGGTTTCTTATAATGAGGTTAAATGGAGTTTGTTTTTATGTACATTTCTAGGACATACTACTTCACATGAAGGTATTACAGCTCAGGAAAAACAATAAACTAATTAAAAAGATGATAAATAACACTAATAAATAAGTCCTTATACCCACAGATTCTCTAGTCAGTCATAAATTGTCAGAAAGCAAATTTTGTTTCTTCTACTATATTAGCAGAATTAGTATTGTACACCTGTGTCCCATCTCAGGTGATTCAGAATACCTTTTGCTATGAGTTTAATAAATAACACTCTGAGTCTCTTCAAATTATAATTGTGATTAATACAAACCATCATCAAATCCATAATTTTTCTATTAAATAGATTTCTGACTATATCCTTCTTTCTGATAATATGTAGAAAGGGCAGATATAGTCTGTAGATGATTTGTGTCTTACACCTTAGAAAAATAAGCTTTTCTTTCTAATGATTTAGAAGATAAATATTGATTTATAAAGAGTTAATTACAGAACACCTTTCTTGCAGGAGAAAAAAGCCTCTTTCAAAATGCCAGTATGACTTTCCCCAAACATGTGCATCAACATAACTCCTCTGAAAGTGACTGACAAACCTGATTTCAGGAAAAGACTTCCAGGCAGTTTTTGAGAACATAAAAACAACCCACAAGCAAACCAACCAAAACCAACCCAGAAACTATAACTCACATGTTTATGAATCATCTGAAGCATTCTGTTCACCTGTTTTATTAATTTATTTAATTTTTTGACTCTCAGTAAACAAGTATGCCTCAATAGGTGCTAAAATGATCTAGCAGGGCAGCGTTGACACTACTTGAGCACCGATGGCAGAGATTTGTGCCACGATAAACTTAAATACCAAATAAAATTTAAAAGTCTACCTCAGCACGGAAGGAAATAGACCAAGTGGCTGTTGTGATTAGGTGGTTTGAGAGCAATAGTTAACCTGAAATCTGCTCAGGGATTGAAAGTAAAATCCAACTACTTGTGAATTTAGAGTGCAGCTTGGGGAGATAGGAGACTGTCAGTACTAGTCTCAAGAAGCAAAGTTATAAAAGCTGGTGGAATGCAATTTTTTCAAAGGGTTCATTTTTGAGGATTTTTGTCACATAGTTTAATATTTGGAAAATGGAAGGTTTTAATATTCTACTTAGCTTGATGGAGAATAGGGGCACTAACAAGGAACAGGAAAGACTATTCTAAGATGAGCACTGCACAAATATCAAACTATCAAACTTCATGGTGCTCTTCATTTGTTTCACATGTGATAAGCAGAAGAATTGACAAGAAAAAATGAAGACACCCACAAAACTGCTGCTCAGAGATGCATTGTGGAATTGTTAATATAACACCAAAACCAGAGAGAAATCAGAGAGAAAGAAACATTTTCTCAGGAATATGTGCAATATATAAAATATTAAATATACTTACTGTGTCACCATAATATTTTCTATAGGACTTCGTCTCTGAGTTGCTGCCTCAGAACAATAAAGTTTTGTTAAAAACTGCAACACAAATAGTGAGTGTTAAATGTGTTATGAAAACACTTAGCTAAAGTGTATCAAGTGTTAAAAACCCTCTTTAATTAGGTGAAGCACAACAGCAAACGTTGAATACGTGTATTGATAATGTTCATGCTGTGCTTCTTTACAGCTACCTTAGGTATGTGAAAGATATTTATAGCCATAGAAACTAAAACATTTATTGCAAGGGGTGAGGCCAGAGTGATTGCACTGAGTCCAGAAAACGCCCCAAGGGAGAGTTCCAGGGGAAGCAGGAGGGGGGACATGGTCCCTTTCCTTCGTGTCACTTCCCTTGGTTGACTGATGTCTCAACCATCCCTGGAACTGTAATGAGAGAAGGCCCCAGAAGTCTGAGACCTTCATCATGAAGTGCCAATGTCTTCATGTCCTCTACTGCAACTCCAGTCAGTGTCAGGATACCTGTCTTCATATTCTTCTGACTGGGATTTATGTGCCCTGGTAACCCTTGAATTCTTTTTGATTTTCTTTGGTTTTCTTTTCCAGGACAAATACATAAAAGCAGCTGTCTCAGTAGCAAGATATTTTCAAAATATAGTCTGAATGAGAATATCTTTCTTAGATTGTTGGTAACATTTTGTGATTTACTCTGCATCCAACCTGCCAGTGCTCTTTTAGCTTCATTAGAGAATGACAAGTGATTACACCATTACCTTCCTGAAAACAATATCCCACTTTGTTTCTCTCTGAATAGCATAATGCCTTACCTGATGAGAAGGGGAAGTTTAAATGTAGATACTCATCCTACATCCTACTCAACCTAATTTGAAGGTTTAGAGAGTCTGGATTCATAACTGGTAATATATCCCCACACAGATAGGGCAGACTACCAGCATCTCTCTTGATAGCCTTCAGGCTTTGCTCAGTCCAGGGTAGACATTTATTTCCATCTTCTTATCTTCAAACACTGTCACAGCCATACAAGTTCCTGGCTATAGACAGGCAGTCTTATGAATCAGATTGACATAATTCTGTTCTGCACCTTCCTTATTAGTCATGAGACCATTGGCCCAGCTGTTTCCAGGTGCTGTGTTCAATTCTTACAGGCAGAATGAGAAATTCAGTATAAATTATTCAAGTTCTTTTTTTTTCTAAATATAAAATACTGATTGATTACTGACAGATCACAGACCCCCTTCACACCTGTATACTGACAATATCTCCAAACCAAGCTGAGGTAAGCTTTGCATTTCTAAGTAGCCATTTCTTTTTATGAATTATTGACATCCTGTCTTATATTTAATCATGCTTCAGGGTATCATTTTCACCTCTTACTGCTTTCTCTATTGTTCTATTTTTTCATGTCACTCTCTCTCTTGTTCTTCCATTTTCCTTCCACTTACTCTTTGCTACACTTTTTTTTATTAGCTTGAAGAACTTTAAAAAAATGTATTTCTCTCCGCTTCACATATAGTCTCATTTCCTTGTATTGTTTCTTATTTGCAATAGTCTAGATGGTGACAGACAAAAAAATGTGATTGACATTACATTAATGGCTGAGCAGAAGTATGCTAATATAAAATTTGTGGAGTCAGTGTCTGATTGATTCATTAGAAAGACAGCATTTAAAGAAGGTGTTTATTTGAAGATTTGTCTTTACTCTTCCTATTGTCAATAGCATGATACAGGAATTCATGGCAAATCATCTTACTGATGCCATGAACTACCATGTATTTTTCATTAACCAGAAATGGCCTGAATTCAAATCTTCGTCCTTAAACATGGAATGATCCCACTTAGGAGTCCAGATGGACTCTGCCTGCTGCCTTCACAGAAACAGTGCTGCTGGCTGATGCAAATGTTCAGCAAGATTCCTGGACTGGCTATTGAAAATCTGATATTGCACATTAGATCTTCTTTCCCCAAAGTGCCCCTAGTGCAAACACAGAAAACACAGCCCTACAGATAGCCTCTAGGTTATTTGTAGAAATGTCTCATATCTTGTTAAAAATACTGGTATAGACCACGCAGAGCTCTTCAAAATTGTCCTTATTTTCTTACTTCTGTTTCTAGTTATTTTCTTGTTTCTTGTCCTTTTCTGTTTCTCCAACAAACCTTCTTTTTGGTTCTTCATTGTCATATTGTTTCTTTCTCTCATCGTCTCCACATCTGAAATTAAATCGTGGGTTTTTTTTAACAATTATTGCAAAGGTTTTTAGAAGAATGAGATTTTTCTATGACATATCCCTGTAAACATAACAGTAGTTTGTCTCATGTCATCATCTGGCTATGTCCTTTTTTCCTAAGTAAGCCAGAAAACTCAGCCTGGTGAAAAGAGGGGGTAAGAAATAAATGAGATCTTTAAGCAAAAAGCAGAGTCGTGTTTAGGAAGAGTTTGCCTATTTCCTGGGATAAATACCAATGTTATTCTAAATATTTGTATTGTTCTCATGGGAAATAATTCTAAAATTACCAAATTAAACTTATTGTCATTATTTTTTGCATTACAAAAATTCTGTCTCACTCCCTTTCCCTTGTTCCTTTCCTCCTTCCCCCTTTCTCCTTTCCTTTTTCCCCTTTCTCCTATCCCCTACTTTTTTCCCTATTTGTTTCTCTCTTCCCCCCTCTTCTCTTCTTTTACCCATTGTTCCACATCCAGTTGATTCCATTTTTATACTTTTACCCTTATGCAAAGTTTACAGTGTTGTTCTGTGAGCAGCAGAGTTAATACACTCACTTTTTTGTGGCATTTCCTTTAGCTCTGTGCTAACCTTCCAGTGGGCTCGTTGTGCATCTGATCTAATAAGTGCTCCATACTATTGATGTCTTTCCTTTGTTGTCCTCATGCCCTGTTTGATACCATGGCTTCATGGGCAGAGCAGCTCTGCTTGAATCTTCGCATTTTTCTGCTGGTGATATTTTGTTAAATGCTGTTCAGTGATTTTTGGAATTGCTTTGACTTTGATGATATTCTGAGTACATCCCTCTCCTTGACATAGCCACTTTTATCAGGGAAGTTCAGTTCCTTTTTCACCTGCTTTTCCACCTAAACTTATCACAATGTTCTGTTTCACTGTTCATCTTTCTTCTTAATTTTTCCTTTTTCTACTTAGTACTGTTGTCAAACATTTTGTCTAAATTGTTGATGTTTCTGCCACTTGATCTGTGGCCCTCATATGCTCAGTGTTAGCTTGGACTCTGTGGCCTGCAGCATTTGTCAGTGGGTATATTTGTGGTTCTTTATTCTCTACCTTTTTTTTGTGTGACTCTGTGTTCACTTGGCAAGCTGAGAAGCTTTTGGGCAAAGTCTTAGGGGAGTTTTTGGTCCTAGAGAATGTGTCTCAGAAGCAGAAGAATGAATGAGCAGATTCTGAACTATTCTAAACAGATGTAGTGCGGGGAAATACGATGACGATGATGATGATGATGATGATGATGATGATGATGGTTGTGATAAGTAAAGAGATAGCAGGAAGTCAAGCAGCACCCTAGTCTGAGAAACTAACTGTGATAAAAATATATGTCTAAGAATAAGAAAAATATTTGATGAGGTTCAGAGGGTGGAGATATGGGGTGGAATAAACATGGAATTAAAATTAATTACTGCTACTATGGATATCATCTCTGCTGCAACGCCTGAATTCATCTTTTGTGGGTTACTGGGCGACAACTTGGCCTCTTCAGTACTAAGACACCTCAAACACCAAAATTGCAATGTATTTTCTCATCAGAGAAAAGATTTTGGGTAGGTCCATTCTCTTTACTGCCCAGGAACAGAGTCCACCATGAGTAGTATAAATTTCTGACCTCACCAGAGCCTTGTACAAAACTGACAGAACTCTGTCAATTTATTCAATTCCACCATATGTTCAAAATATTTTCCCTTTTTACCCCCTCTAAAACTGTGGAAATGCTCTGCAGCCACCAGCTGCTGTGGAAATAGATTTTATTCCATAGAATTTATACACACCAAAACATATTGTCTTGATGGTTTCTCAGGAGCTGCTGGGTGACAACATGGGAGGTTTTAAGTCTCAACTACTGTTACACTTCACAGAACCACTACATTTTTTCTCATGGGTTATACCTATTAGCCATTACGTATTATTCAGTCCTTCAGTGATTATCTCTCAAGATATCAGAAAAATCCATTTTTTTCCAGGTGCCAAACCCCACAACCCCTACTTTTTAAAATAGCACAGTCACGGTACCTGAATTTTTCAGCTTCCTTTTACTGCCTGTGTCATTAAATCAGCTTCCAGTAGTCCCTTATGTTTCACAATTCTGGTGAAGATGTTATTCTCCTATCTCGTTTTTTCAGGCCCTTTGGAGAAAAAAAAATTATGCTAATAACCCTATTTAGGGTTCGGCAGGGTGGAACCTAAACCATTACAAACCTCACTGACCATCTATCTCAGAACTTAGAGAACAAAATAGAAATCACAACCTCATAAAGAGATGCTAAAAATGTCATCCATAGTCCATGAAAGTACATATTTTCCAAAGTCATTGTGCTTCAATTTGAAAGAGGTGTTTAAAGCATTAGGTTGCATACATTACATAACTGCCTTGTAGGAACAAATTCATAATACTGTTTTTTAAAACCTGTTTAGCAGAACAAAAAGAAAACTATCGACTAGAAATAAAACAGTTATCAATGCACCTCATTATGATGGTGTTGGCAATTAGTGCACTTACAAGTGCTCACCATGTTCTACAGATAAACACAATGAAATCACACCCAATGGCTGCAAACCAGGTGAGATGACAAAGAGTTTGTTAGGGAAAGAAAGACTCTAGGAGCAGTATGGGAGTGAAAAATCTTCAGCACCAAAGTGCTCAGCATTTCTCTGAAGAACACATCCCTT
This sequence comes from Dicaeum eximium, assembly GCA_013396995.1. Lineage (NCBI taxonomy): Eukaryota > Metazoa > Chordata > Aves > Passeriformes > Dicaeidae > Dicaeum > Dicaeum eximium. The sequence continues at coordinate 259,509 of VWZP01002293.1, read as the reverse complement.
TTCATCTCTCTGCAAGACAAGGTGAACACTGCCTGTGCTCTGGAATATCGACAGCTAACTAAGACTAGGCACTACAAGAAGGGTACAAATTGTTCAGAAGAAGTAGGCCAAGAATTCAACTAAATATTGGTGGTTTATGATGCATGTGAGTCTAAGTCATCCGTACAGTGCAAGTAAATTAAACAATATGACACACCCCTTTGTCTGAGTCTAAATTGTTATGCAGCTTATAGGTCAAAAAGGCAAGAATCAGACAATATTTCTTGAAAAGCCAATACCTAGAAAATGGGGAGAAATTTGCATCAATGATGCAAAGGTAACTCCAGACATCAGAATACAATGGCACTATTACTAAGAAGATAGGTGGAAAGAAATCTTTAAGAATTTGATTGGGGGGTGATTTCTTTGATTTCACCTTTTTAGGTAATTCTATTAATTCATTGGTTTAGTTTTTCCTTTATTGGTTCTGTAGAGAATATTTTGGGACTTTTTTCATTGGTTTTTTAAGTATTATCTTGGGCTGCTGCTTGCAGATGTTTCAACATAAAGGCTGGATTGATTTTGCTTTAGGGGCAGGGAGGAAATTAATGTTGGTTAGCTAAATGATGCTATAGTAGTTATTAGTGTGCATCATCACTCCACAGCCATTCAATTTTAGATTTCTAGACATAAGGTTACTGTATGAATGTTTGGTAAAGAGCTGTTATCACAAAGACAGCATTATAAGGAAAGTCAGATACTGTCATCCCTCTCATCTTTCACTGGCAGTGTTCACTCTTTTCTTTATAAATACTACACTTTACTTTTGGAAGAAGTAAGAAGACATTTAATCTTTCTCAATATGTAAAAGTGACATGAGTTTAAATGTTACATCACTGCAACTGAGAAAAACTGCAGCTGTGATAACAGGGTAATCTGTCTTTGCTTATTTTTTTCTTTAAATTATATTTTTTAGTTTTTGTTTTAATCTTTTTTAAAGCTGATGCTAACAGGTCTTCCAAAAATGAGCTCAGTGAATAAATGCTTATTTTAAGTATAGGCCCAAGTTTGCAAAATATTTCAGCCTCTTAATAGCTATTTATTCAAAGCACTATAGAGAAGGTCCTCAATTTTAAAAAGAAATCATAACTTTGCATATCACATTGGAAAGATTAAATTCATTTTATTATGATTGAACAACCCATTAGGCATGCAGTATGCTAGGTAGCTAGTAATCCAAAAAGAAACTGAATATTTGTACATGCTTCATTAAGCAATTATCATTGCAATTTATTTTAATTTTTTTAAGGGAGAAAGGAATTTTAGGGAGCAATGTTTTCTTTGAATGTATATAGTTATGTCATGTAAAATAGGTGGGTCTAGCACTGTGTAATGTTATTATGTTTTTAAATCAATAACATTTATTAATTGACTAACCATATTTGCTCAGCCTTTTAGTCTGCAGTTAATTATTTAAAGCCATGGAAAATGTCAAGTCTCATAAACTGTTTTTCAAGTGATAAGTGTAACAAGTATAATAGTCAACCTTCAATTTTTTTTCTTTTAACTTTTCCTTTTTCTTTCCCTTTCTTTTAGTTAAATGACATTCTATGGTATAAGTAGCAATAAAGTTGTAAGACAAAAGACAGTTTGAAACAAGAAAAATTTACACCTCTCATATTTAATGCTTAATCATTTCTCAATGGCAATTTTACAGACAGTAGTTCAAGTCTCCAAAATTATTGTTGTCTTATTAATAGCGGAGGATCGATTTGAATTCTTTCTTTCACTGAATTTGAAAATTTGATCTTTTTAATCAAAACTCCTTTTTTACAGCTGGTGGGAGAAGAGAATGAGTCAATGTAGTTTTATTTTCTTTATTTTTTTACTGCAAAAAATGTTTCTATAATCTTTTTAGAATTATCTGAAGAGTTTGCTGAAGAGTGATACCCTGTAGTCATTCCTTTTCTTCCTGCCTGTTTTTTTAACCAGGTTTCCACTGGTTAATAATAGATCTGTGTAGTAAATGGAGTAACCATTTCACTAATTTTGTAAATAATAAATTTTTATTAGAAAATGTCCCTACATCTGACAGAAAAGACCAAATATTATCTTCCTTTGCTGGAGAAAAGTAATTTTTAGAGCTAAACATAAATTCAAGTTTCTTTCATAATGATTTTTGTATTTCCTTCTTGACAGCCTGTTTCTAATTTTGCTGGCAACATAATCATTGCTAGTTTTGATTGATGATCATGCTTTAGGAAGACATTTACAATTTATGTAATGTCCCATAAGAGAGTACCTCACTGCCAGCACAAAATTGCTGTATTTTAAGACATATCACTTTTAACAACTACATAAGGGTTAAGTACATGTAATAAATACTTAGATACTTCCTTAGTCACACTATTATAAATGCTTTAAACTGTGTTAATCTGATATTTACATTAAACATGAAAAAACATGAATCCAGATTGGTACATGACTACAGACTATGCCTAGAAGAAAGATTATTTTTTACACTTACAAAAAGTAGTTGTGACTTCTGAATGTCACTAATGGCATCTGAAAACACTTGACAGAATTAAGTGGTCAAGTTAGTCCAGCTTCTGTGAAAGGTGAGAATTCAACTGAAGCTATCCACAGAGTATAAAAAAGGAAAAAAAAAATAGTGGGGTAAAATGTAGTCTTTTATAGAAGTAAAATAAGGTTTTGAACCAGCAGTATTTGATAAATACTCAAGTGTGCTCAGAAAAGATGATAATTCTTTTTTTTTTTTACTTTGATGTAGAGCAAAATAAAATATGAAGGAAAATAAAATGCAATGGAGTATAATGTGGAGGTATAAGATGCAATTGTAGCAGATAGAAAATAAAGAAAAGGAATCATTCTACCTGTGAAAAAAATGAAACATACCTCTTGATTTCGTAGCAGTAAAGTTGTTTGTCATTTGTGAGTAATGTGCCAAAATAAGTGACCAGTGACACGATCAGTGAAACAAAAGGAAAAGTCAGACTGGATGGGAAACCACTGTGGTTTAGCACCTGCTGCCAACCACCACACCTGCAGGATGGGGGAGAGACCCAGAGCAGTGAGAGTGAGGAAACCTGTGGTAAAGGCAGTTTGATGGGGAGAGCAAAAGCTGAGCACACAAGCAGAGCAAAACAAGGAGTTCAATCACCTCTTCCCAAGGGCAGGCAGGTGCTCTGCCTTTGCCAGGAGAGCAGGACCCCACTGTGGTAAGGGGGCCTTGGGAAGGGAACACCACACCCTGAATGTTTCCCCTCCCTCCTTCTTCCCTCCAATACTGAGCATGGAGTCACATGGTCTGGGACATCCCCTTTGTCACTTGGAGTCACTGGTCCTGTGTCCTCTCCCAACTTTTTGTGCACCTCCAACTTCCTCACCACTGGTGTGGCACAAGGAGCAGAAGAAGCCTTGCTTCTCTGCAAGCAGTGCCCAGCAAGAACAGAAATATACCTGTTATCAACACTGTTTTCAGAAAAAATCCAAACCACCACCCCGTACTGGACACTGTGAAAAAAACATTACCCCAAGTCACAATCAGCACAGTGTCTAAGTGGCCCACACAGATTACATCAATATCATCATGGCATGTGAAAGTGGCTTAGACATGCCAGATGATTCACATTGGAAAGAATACTTTACTGCAAACTGTCAGTTAACATAAACTGGAGAAATACAAGAGTCTTCAGCATAATTCTAGAAGTTGGTTTAAAATCATTCTGCATATCTAGAAGAAAATATGACAGTGCTGTCATAAGAGAAAATACAGATGTAGAAGAAAATATAATCTAATTGTAATAATAGTACAAGTTTTTCTATTACTAGACATCTGCATCTGAAATTGATTTCTTGTTCTCATTTTATTTATGGAAAAGTGGTAGGTGAAATTAAAATGTTTTAGTATCATGTGCCATGAATAAAGGCACAGAGGATCTCCAGAAAATGCGAAGATTGATATTTTTACCACAAAGACAGAGAGGTGCTAATGCAGGTTATGTTTGAATTAGCTGTTAACTAAAATCTTTTCCTCCTTATTCAACAGGAGCAGATCAATAGGCAAAATATACTGTTCTGTTGTTCCTCATATTTCTGTTGTATATGGTTCATGGAGTTTACATTAGATAAAGCTGGATACTTGGGCCAAATGTACCTATATACATATGGTTTCAAGTTCTCCGATGAAAACTTATTCAGTAAACCTCTGTTTCCTTGACTATACACACTTCCAGATATCTGCTTAGGAATCAGAGTTTCATTTCATCTATTTCATGTGGATGATTAGCACATTATTGCATTTGTGTGTTCTTACCACCTTTACCTTTGTAATCCATATAAGAATAAAACATCATTTATATTCCTGACTTTGCTGTTGCTAAACCATATTTCATAATTGCATTGTGTGGTGGCTGCTGCCCAAACAACTGTCCTTTTTTTTTTCTCAATGTCCACAGAAAAGTGTCAGAGTGGAGCGTTCATCCTTTGACTTCAGCAACCAATGCAGAACACTGGACTGCCAGTTTTGTTATACTTCCAGTTTGAAAAGTAAAACAGTATTTGCTAGCTCTTCCTTTCTAGTGATTTAACTGAAGAACTGTCCCAGTTTGTGCAGAAGTGTTTGGTGGTGAGGGAACAGCTCAGGTGCCCTGCCATGAACTGGTCTTTGGCATCCTCCTTTGCGATTTTCAGAGCCTACATTCATCTTCGAATTGAGATTGGGGGAGAGCTGCTCTTCAGGTGAACTTTGCAGCCGTGACTTATCACTAAGTGGCAAGCCAGATCCAAGTGGGCAAATCTGTCTTAGTCCAAAGGATGACCAAGGACTCTGGGATGGAAGAGCAGCTCCAGGCTTACGAGCAGAAAGCTAGAAGATGCTGAGTGCAGTGCTTGCCCCTTTTATGGCACACAAGGACCACTTCAGGGGGTCAGAGTAGCTCAAGAGCCTTTTTATTGGCATCTGAACAGAACACAGTGGCTGTGTGACCATGACCCAGTTCACAACTTGATCCTCCCCCTGGACAGGAGAGAATATTTGGGTCTTGTGGTGAGATTCCTGTTTAGCTTCTTCACAAGGGAATATGTGCAGAAGAGAAAAGCTGCTCTGCAAACGGGCTCTGCAAATCAAATGCAGAAAATGGGCATAAGAGCAGGATTCTCTTCAAAACCATAGTATTGCCTCATTTTAAGTTGTTAATGTAGAGATGTCATAAACTATAGAGATTCAGAAATTACAGATAAATCTTAATCTAGTTCTTTTAACCTTTTTCATTACACAATGAAAAAAAAGGAAATTTAGTGCAAATGGAAATTGATACCTTAAAAACTTATTGTCTTGAGATATAATTGAGGCCAAGAGCTTAGCAAGATTCAGTAAAGGATTAGACACGTGGATAATAAGAACATTCACTGTTATTTCACAGATATTAATTTTCTTTTTTTATAGACGGGATTTACATCTTTAAAATTGTATTAATTGATAGGGATTATGAAACGTGAGTCCTAGGAAGAGTATTTCACTCCTGGGCACTACAGAGTTTATTTTTTCTCATTCCTTTTATGATTGACAGAGAGAATTCGATGTTTGACTGAATATGCATGTAGTGTAGTAAGAGAGTTGATATTCTAATATGCACTTTACTGTGCCAAGGTAATTGTGTCAAGTTTTATCAATACTGAAAATTTTGATTATGAACTGAAACCAAGTTTTGAGACAGAAAGAATAAGAAGTGAACCTTGCTTTCAATATTCTGAAACAGGTTTTGTATTATTCCTCTTTTTTCTTCACTAGCTCACTAACATATAAATTACTCCTTTGGACAAATCAAAAAAGGATGAAAATGCTGCAGTTTCTAATCCTGCAGAGATTGCATTAGCAGGGCATAAATTTCTACCAAATGCTTTGCTGCAGCTTTAAAAATACAGTTGTTGTTTTGTTTTTTGTTTTTTTTTTCCTGATATCTCTTGATTTTGGTGTGTATATTTCTCTACCTTGAGAATTCTGGATACTTTTAAACCAACTTCATGAAAGCCATACTGCTGGTAGTTTTATTTACACAGATTGGTTTAATCTGTGTAAAAAATTTGGAAGTTTAAAGTTGTAATGAAATGGACTGCAAGAACAGCAAATTAATGAAGATAAATGGGTTTAAGTTGGTCATGATTCGGAATTTTTTTTTTTAGAATGATTGGTCAGGCATATTCTAATTATTTCAGTGGTATTCTACAAGTGTGCTGTCTCTTGTGTATACCTTTTTTAGCTTTTTATTCCCAAATGAAAGAGCATAACAGTATTTGAATGATGTTTCATCATGACCTATCAAAGGAGCGAGATATAAACAAAGGTTAGAAGGGAAGAATTTGATACCTACTAAAAATTAAAGAGCACAGGGAGAGAAACTCAGTCTCTTTTCTCCTTTTCTTGTGCGGATATGAAACAATAAAGTAAGTTCTTTTTTTTTTTTTTCCTCCCCCCAAGTGGAAAAAACCCCCATCCAGTGGTGTATTTAAGGTGGTAATCTGATTTTTTTTTCTCTCCCAGTTTTCATAATGAATGTTCTAGTTTTACCAATGTCTGCTTCAGGATGCTGACTGTCTGGAGAGTGGGAACATGTTTTATGAAAGTCAAGTTTTGGAGGTTGGAGTATGGAGACGATTTCAAGGATTTATGCACTCTCTAACATAACTCTATAAATACTTCTTGATGTATCTTGATTTTTGAGCACTTGGGAATAAAAACAATAAAGAGATGTCTGGTGAGTTTGTTGTTACACTTCTATTTGATGGGTCACTCTCTTCTTTATGCTACATCATCACTGAAAAGCATTTTCATTCATTGAAAGTGCATACTTTAATCTAGTGCAAAGGAATATACATTTTTGGAAAGGACAATGCACAGATGAAAATTCTGCTGTTTAATTTTTCCGGTAACCCAGGAATGTGAGAAGTTGGTTGCACAAAATGTCTGAAAACAAAAACTTATTATGTAATGAAAAAGTGGAATACACAGTGAACCTACTCATATTAAACCATTATCTACAAATATATGAACAACTTATACTAGTTTTTGTGTGTGAATTTGCTTAGGAAGTACCTTAATTATAAAAATGTATGCTATCAAATGTAGTCTAAATTAATAAAATTCATAATTTTGGCTTTAGAAATGGGGAGAGCAGATAAGTTTGGGGTTTAGTTGTTTGTGGTTTTTAAATTAAATGTTCAGGTTTTATTACGTAAACCTAAGTAGCCATTCACAGTTATGACAAAAGTCACATCTGTCTGTAAAGCTTGAAATCAGACAAGATGTTTGTGCCTATAACATTAAGACTGTAATATAAAGGACCTCTAAATGAAATCCTTTAATTTCCAGGTTAGATTAATAAATTGTGAACATTGACTCTGGAACTCAATTGTTGATCAATCCTGAATGCAAACTCATTTAATCCAGCTTTTCAAAAGTTGTCCATCTGGTCTAAGTTTTTTAATCAATGGGAAGAATTGTTCCCTCAAAGGCTGATTATTTCCCTCCTAAAGCAGTTTAAATGAAATACTGACTGGGTTACCAAGGTACTCTCCTAATCCTAGAGAACTTGCCTGGCATCACCCAATAAAATAATGACAAAGTAAGGATTTAAACAGATTCCCTAAGTTTTAGACTGTTCTTATACATTTAATGGAAACTTTTATTTTTTTCTTTTTTTTAAATGTTGCTAGCTGTATAATTACATAGTTAGATACACATATGTCTTTCTGAAACTAGTCTGAATTTAGAAAAGATTTGTCACTTTATTTTTGCCTCATCCATTGCATTTGTTTTGCCATACATAGAAAGGAATTTAGAATTAATAGGTTTTCCTTGGGGTTTATATTTGGGGCTTTTTTTTGGTGTTTTTTGCTTGTTTTGATGTTGCTTGTTTGATATTTTTAATTATATGAAAGACATATTTTGAAATTGGTCTGGTGCAGGACTAGCTACTATATTATCTTGATATATCTGAATGTTCTCCAAGACTCCATCATTAAGAAAAAAAATTCTTAATTAAAACCTATGTTTCTGGTATTTTTCCAACTTGAACTTGTGGGCCACAACTTCTCTATCTTTCATGAACAAAAAAAAATCAAGATTTTTGTAAAAAAATTTCATTTAGTAAGCAAAATCATATCTGACTAAGAAAATATGCACAGTCATAGATGTTTCTTTCATAATGATTTCTCAAAAATTAATGAAACATATGCAATAAAATTTCCTGAAATAGTTCAGTACTTTGTTACCAGTTGTTTGGACTTGTACTTTAATTGCCCTTTTGCTATAGTACTTTTAAGATAATGCTTTTCCTTGACACAGGGAAACAATGAATCTTTTAGACTACTCCTATTGTTTATTTACATACAAAACCATCAGCATATCTTATGCTTTAAAAAACATATATAAAATCTAAATCACTTCCCCTCAAGTGTATAATCTATGGAAGATTGTCATATTGCCTGTACTGTAAAGCTACCATTGATTTTTATGAGGCTCATTAGGTGCTTTTCAGAATATCATCCAATAGCTCCAGTTTCAAGGTACTGGATATTTAGTTGACTAAAAGGAAAGTTTTGTATCTCCTGTGCTTGTATTATTAATTTTATACTATCTTATTTTCAGTTATCTACTCCTCTTTCTGCAGGAACTTTCTTAATGATTAAATGTCCTGAGTAAAACATGCCAACTCTTATTACAGGAGAAGAATTTATGGTGAGGGAAATAAAATTACAGTGTGTAAGAAAATAACATAAATTATGCCAATTGACTTAAATAATCAGAAATCTTATTGAATACTTGGTGTTACCTCTTAACCAAGACACTAATCTGTAAATGGTTTCCACCATCATCACTGTCAAAATGTACTAGAGTTTATTATTATTATTATTATTATTATTATTATTATTATTATTATTATTATTTCTCTGTTATGATCACTGCAAAAAGTTGAACATATGCAATTGTCCCTCTGATGTAATTTTGGCCAAAAAAAGCACAGAAACTGCTAAACAGCATAGAAATAAATGAGTCCATCAACAAAAATAACAACCTTGTTAACTAAGTTTAGTTTGATCAAAAAAAATCACAAAATGAAATGAAAAAAAAAGTGTTTGCTATACTAATCTGTGACTCTTTAATTTCTTGTTCCTATTTCACAAAAACTTCTCAGGATCTAACTGCAAAGCTGGGGACTTAGACTGCTTAAATGTTTTGGGAAACTGCTTTCTATCATTCAGGGTTCCTTTATAGTTCTTTTTGTAGTATAATCCATATTTAATTGCAGCACTAAATGTGATGTAGGTCTATTGGAAGGAGTGCACAGCACAAATAAACAGAGAGAAAATTAGTGAGGCAAAATGAATCAGTGTAAAGAGGGAAAAGCAGAGATGTCAGAATGTGATCATCATATGGCCTCTAGCTGAGAACTTACTGAAGAGAGAGGCCAATCTGTAAATGTAATCAACATTATTGATGATGATGATGATAATAATAATAATAATAATAATAATAATAATTATTATTATTATTATTATTATTATTATTATTATTAGCAATAAAAAGGATTATCCCTGAATGCATAGCTGCAATTTTTATTTATATTCTATATAATACAAGGAAATAGAATATATAATAAAGAAAATAGAATACATGAAGTCATGAAAAAGACTTTGGAAGCATATTACTGAAAAATATCCTCTAGTTATAAATAAACCCTATCTCCTGAAGAATTGCATAATCATTAGCACCTCTTTTATGCTGAAACATGAAAACTGGATTGTAATTTTTCTATTTCTGCAGTTGCATCTGGGAAAAAAAGATAGTGCAAAACTTTTCAAAATGCATTTGAAAATGTGGCTGTGATATATTCATGTAGATCTGCATGCACTGAATATACAGAACTTCTTGTTTTGCTCTTTGGTATAATGTTGTGACTTACAGTTGCTAGGGAATAGAAAGCTCAAAATCAAAACAGGATTGGCACAGGCTGTTTTGCAAACACATTATTCAGTTCTTAGTTTCTGGTTTGTCTCTCTTTAATGATTGACAAAGACTTCTTTCAAATGTGGAATGTACTAGCTGTCATGTGTACAAACCATTCATTATAGGAAGCATAAAATAAAGAATGCATCCATGTATTTGAATTGTTTAGTCAATGGTATTTAACATGTTGGTTTGTTTTCCCCTGATTCAGTGGTCAAAGAGGAGTATATCAAATTGTGCCACAGAGCATCACACAAAGAATAGTTGTCTTGTGTCAGCTCGATGAGACTCCATCATAGTGATATCAAGTCAAGACATGGATTAGAGCAAAATCAAAAACCTAGAATGTTGCAGAATATCCAGTAAGCAAAAAAACCACAATGTATTGGGTTCTATAAAAATGAATCTCAATTGAATATACATATCTGAATTCTAATATGGCTGTGCCTTTCTACATTGCTCTTGTTTAGGATATGCTGCTGGAAAAGAGTCATGTAAACTGAAAATAGTTGCAAAGCTGGGAAACCTAATCATCCAGTGTGGTCTAATTAGTGCAGGATCTAACAAAAAAATCTGTAGAGAAAGGAATTGTTGTAGTTTAGTCTGGAGAAGAGGAATTACAACATAGATGTGATAAAAACAGGTATAAAGACAAAAGAAAGAAATCACTGTCCATGAGTCCTTCTGAATAGGACAAGCAGTAACAACCATATTTAAGCCAAGATAGATTTTGACTATAACATAACAAAATGTTTTTAAAAGTAAGAAGTTAAGCACTTTAATTTACTGGCCAATGCAGTCCACAGAATTTCTTTCAGAAACTCCAAACACAAAATTAGTCAAGTGCCAGATCTGCCCATGTATGTCAATGATTCCTTGATACAGTTCTTAAACACAAATTTTGATTTCTATATCATTATGTTATGTATTATAAGCTTGAGTTATTTTGATTTTTATATCATTATGTTGTGTATAATAAGCTTGATTTATTTCACCATAGATGGGTGTTGATATCAAATAAGTAGTTTCTAACCATCTGCAATGTTGGTGACTGTTACTTGTGACCAGTTTTGGCAAAAGCAGAAATGATTGGCTGTCATAAATGCAGCACAATGACACATTTTATTCTGCTCTAAATTTGTCTTAGAAGTCCATTTATCTGACATCCTTCTGTTTACTTAGGCTCAGTAGACACTAGCTTTTTGGAATAAAATTGTACATGATTTCTATGACTAGTAAGTAATAGAAAGTGTGTGAATAAACAGGAAAAAAGTTTCTCTGAAATTCTGTTCAAATTCAGCAGATTGTTGGAACTGACCTTTTTTCCTCTTGCAAAAGTAAATTGTTCAACTAGATTAGAATCAGACTGGCAAATCCTCAAGGTCAAAGCATATATCTGGTATGTGTCTTTGACAGATAAAATATCTCAGGCAAGAGAATCATAGAATCATAGGATATGCTGAGTGGGAAGGGACCCAAGGGATCATTGAGTCCCACTCCTGGCCCTGCACAGGACATCCCAAGGGTCACACCATGGGCCTGAGAGCATTGTCCAGACACTTCTTGAACTCAGACTTGGTGCTGTGACCACTGCACTGGGGAGCCTGCGCCTGATCCTCATTTGGGTGAAGAAACTTTTCCCGATATCCAGCCTAAACCTGCCCTGACACAACTTTAGGCCATTCCCTCGAGTCCTGTCACTGGCCATGAGAGTGATGAGGTCAGTACCTGCCCTTCTGCTTCCTCTCATGACGATGTTGAAATCCCCAATGAGGTCTCTGCTCAGTCTTCTCCTCTCCAGGCTGAACAAGCCAAGTGACCTCACATGCTCCTCATAAGGAGGACACAGTTGGCCCTCCTGCCTGCCAGGGCACTGCTGACTCATGTTTAGCTTGCCATTGACCAGAATCCCTTGGTGCCTTTCCACTTTCCAGCCTCTCATTCCCCATCCTCATACACACATCCAGGGTAGCCCCATCCCAGGTACAAAAATCAGCACTTGCCCTTGTTAAACTTCACACAGTTGCTGACTTCCCATCTCTCTAATTTGTCAAGTTCTCACTACAGGGCCTCTCTGCCCTCAAGGCCAAGTCCTCCCAATTCAGTGTTGACAAATTTACTATTCTTTCGAGCCATGTGTCCAGGTCATTAATGAAGCTATTGAAGATAAATAGGCCAAGGATGGAGCCCTGCAGAACCCCACAAGTGACACCAGCCTGGTGTCACCCACTGTCACTCTGTGCCTGATCCACGAGGCAGCTGCTCACCCATCACATGATGTGTTTATCCAGCTGTGTGATAGACATTTTGTTCTGAAGGATCCTGTGGCAAACAGCACCAGAAGTTTTGCTGAAGTCCAAAAATACCACATCTTCTGGCCTTCCTAGATCAACTAGGTGGGTTACCTTGTTGGAGAAGGAAATCAGGTTCAACAAGCAGGTCTCGCCTTCCATGAAGTTGTGCTGGTTGTGCTGGCTTAGGAAACAGATAATCACAGCATAGCTTTGATTATATGCAGGTGCTTTATTAAAGGAGCTCTGGGAGCCAGGGGTGCAAACCCAAATCTGACTCCGACATGGGTTTGAAATGGACATGTTTTATACTCTTCTTGTTATGTAACTATATGTTAATCATTAAACTTATATTGTTCTATTGTATTAATGGATTTCACCCAAGCATGAATTCTCAAGCCCCCCAAAAACATCAATTTCATGATTCATATGTCTACACAATAATTATGTTCAATTATCAGATAATCCTCACACTTAACAATCTTACCATTTCTTATGACCTAGTACACACAATGTGTTCCCAGACCTGGCCCCTTTTCTCCAAATACTATTCTCATAACTTTAGAAACATTTTAACCCTATGTTATCACTATCATTTGTAACCAGTGACTACTTTTTTCTTTTTTTTTTTTTTTTGGTAACATTTATCACGGATAAACCAGCGTGAAACGAATAAAATATAATTAATGAAATGCTTATTTCCTAGAGGAGAGGAAGGACTTTTATGTTATTTTTTGTATTTAGTGAAAAACTCTCCCAATGTAACACTTGAATTTTAAATAACTCTGTTATTATAAACACATTTCTGTCTTAGATTAATTTTTGAGGTTTTTCTCAGGCAATGTCCACCTTTGAAAGGGGAACTAGCTGTAGGTGAGTTTGGGATGCCAGCAGTCATGTAAATAATCCATCAATATTCCGAGTGAACTTTACCAGTTGCCAGAACAACATTGTCTCCTGTGGCATCCCCTCCTGTGGCAGGGCCCTGGCAGGCAGAAGACATTTCTGCCAGTGCAGGCTGCTTTCCTGCTTGGGCAGCCCCCACAGGAGTGCTCTGCAGGTGGTGTCATTGACTGAATCTAAGGACTGGTCTGCGTGGGGAAAACACTCAGAAAAATCATTCTGAATTAGTTGTTTAAGTCATATGACTAATTTATGTTGAACCCCTGATTGGACTGTCTCATAGAAAACTGTAATGACCTTAATTTGATTTGGCTTGATTTACTTTGGAAGCTATTTGAACTCATTGAATTAAACCCTAGTTAATTTTCATTATAGCTTTCACACAGGGATTTTATGCAGTTTAACTAAACCACCTGTTATTTACTCAGTATGTTAACTGGAATGAACTATCTTGAATTACCTTATGTAGGAGACATGTAAGTGAAACCAGAAAAAATTATTAGAATTACTTTATTCATTATTTCAGATACTGATTTTACACATGACCTTCCCATCCACCCGAATCATCACACATATTTACTTGCCTAGAAATAACTAAAAACTGTTGGGTTGCTTTTAGACTGACAGCTTTATTAAAGGAATTCTTCAGAATTTAACAAAACAATTAAATTAAAGAGCATTTCCAAATTTGGTGAAAATATTCTTTTTGTTTAAACCTAATTCACAGATTCCTGTTCTTGAGAAACTCTGATCTTATTTCTAAATGTGATATTGATTCTGATACTCTGAGTTTAAATTACTGGGCGTGAAAGTAACGCAAGTTAATAATAAATTCAGCATATGCAAGTTTTTACTTCCTCTCCTCTCCTCTCCTCTCCTCTCCTCTCCTCTCCTCTCCTCTCCCTGTTTCTTCTTCCTCCTCAGGGGGAGAACTCCTCACACTCTTCTCCTGCTCCCACCCACCACCAAACTCCAAAACTTTGCAACATCAACCTAATACATCATTTTGTATAGCACATAGTTATTTGGAAATGGAAGATACTTTGCTTCTGCATCAGAAGCATGTGTGCTCATCACACACTCAGGTGTTTGGGTTCTCAGGCTGGGAAATGGATTTCTAAAAAGAGGTAGTTGCTTTTTGGGAATAAATCTTTCCAGTGTTTCAGCTTGAACTCTTCTAATAACCCTCTTTCTCTGGAAAGATGATTTCATGTTTGTTTTTTTGACTACCTCATATTGCCTATTTAAAACAGAATGTGATAGTTTATTATATTATACTGTATTGTATTATGTAGGAAAGATCAACAATATAGCAGTTGAACTCATGGGAAAACTGAACATTACGATGAATTGTGATCTTGAACTGTATTATGATTTTATTTTTAAGAGTTGATGAATATCAAAACACCTAATTTATCTGAAATGAAGTATATGTTAATGTACCAAAACATTCATGAGAACATCTGTAACAGCATATCTCTGCTAGGTATATTATTCTTGATGACTAGCAAATGAAGATTGTAGAGAGTTGAGATCAAAAAGAAAAGTTATTTCTATGATATAACATCCCCGTTCATTAAACCATTCTAAGTGTAATGCTTCTAATTATATTTGCATATTATGACTAAAGAGCAAAATTCATAAATATAATGAGTCAGAGAAAGTTCCAGAAGTGAAGAAGTCATTTTGATTTACACCAACTAAAGTTGGGCCAGAGGTGCAATTTACAAAAATCATTGATTACTTTCATCCTACCATCTTAAATGTTGCATATTTTATTGTACTAACACTTCTTACTGTAACTACAGTATTAAATTAGGATTTCAACATTATGATCCACGAAATCTTGTGTATATAAATCAGGAAACTAAACTGAAAGTTTAACAGAAAGGTTTATATACTCACATAGTAAATCAGAACTCTGAAATTTAAGATTTTAAAATAAGTTTTATGTGCAGCATACATAAATCAGCACAATATACCTGATTCTGAAAGTAAATGTGCATAAATCAAAATTCTGACAGTATATATTAATGAATTTATATATTAATTAATCATGGCAAATAAATTATACTTAGAAAAGCAATTTTCAACTTTATTCCACAGCAGATAGGCTTGCTTGAAGAAGTCCTTTCTCTTGTTCATTTTTGATGCAAAAAAATACCAACTGTGCTCATCATTCAAGAAAAGAAACTAGCAGTCAACAAATTAAAACACCAGACATGAATCAAATGTTTCATACATCTAGATTGTTAACTAACATAAAATCAAGGATGTGTAGCAATTGGAGGTCAAGTACCTAGTCAAGCTTAATACAGTTTAAACTGTATATGGATCTTTGCTTGTGTTTAGCTAGGTTATTTTAAAGGCTTGGGAACAACCAGTTAGAAAATGAGATGACTGAGTCTCAGTCAACATTCAGTTCTGTGTTTAGTGCTTTGTTTATTGTTGCCACTCCCAAGCCTTTCCCACAGCATGAGTCAAGGAGTAAAACTGTGATAATTTCTCTGTCCACTGAGAATCAACTTCAGTGCAATCTGTTTTGGTGAAATAATGTACCTGCACCTAAGTTAGAAGACAGCTTAATATTTATTTCAGAGATAAAATCCTTTAGTACAACATATTATTGCTTTTATTATCTATTTATATTAGCATATCAGACAGAACAGAATCTGGCAATGATCAGCTATGCAGCCTTGTCACTGGGTAGGCTGCTGCTTCATCATCATCAACTCCAAGGACTCTTCCCTTCCATGCATTGTTTTAACTTGTTTGCTCTGACCTTCATACATGCATCCTTTGACTCTCAATTTCCCCATCCCAATCCAAGTAAACTTTACAAGTTAAATAACTCTACAGCCCTTCTGCTTCCTTCTACCTTTTTAAAAATTATTATTCACACTTATGTATCACCCTTATTATTATGTATTCACACTTATGTATCACCAAATTTTTGAAACCAGTCTAGGATTTGAAGCAGGAACTGTATGTCATTTAGAAAGACTATGTGGGAAAGATCCTGCTCATTGTGATTTTTGGAAGAATTTTGTCTTCACCCATGATGTAGCGAGCATCACAAAAAAGTTTTGCATTCACTGTACGCTGTGAGCACAAGGTTATAGAAAGTGTAACAAAGCTTGTTGTCAAGAAAACTCAGTCCCTATGGATACTTTGCTCATCTTAATACTACTCAAGACAAATATAGAACCTGAGCCTTGTTTTGAAAATCATGGATTAACTTCAGAACTACTTATACTCTGTGACCATCAACACATTTTAGTTGTCATGAGTGTCACTTCTTATCAGACATGCTCTTTCACCCTTTCTGCATAACTTGCTCCGTGTTTTCTTCTTTAATATGAAGAAATCCAAATCCTGCAATATTTATGCAGCAGTTTCAGTATAAATCTAAGTAGTGATCAAGTATAAACTGAAGAGATCTGGGGCAGTTATTTGTAACCCCAAAAATTGTTTATTCCAGTGTGAATTAGATACCCACATAATTCTGTAAATCTGGTCCTTGACCCATGGTGGAAAGCAGATACCACATGGTACTTTTTACAGATGGATCATATATACTGTGCATCTGTGAATAAGTGTCACAGAGGAATTCCAGCTTCCTTTTGCCAGCTGACAAATAGAAATCAAACGCAGATGTTTCAGCGGGAAGAGGGAAAGAGAGGGAGAGAAGTCAATTCTCAAGGAATACATGGAGCCAGCCTAAGCCTCTGGTGCATGAGTTAGAAAAGCAGGCATATGTGTAACTGGGGAATTTTTCCAGACTCATTTAAAAAGATGTGATGAGCTCAATATTGTCAGCAGGAAGTTGAATCCTTCTGTGTATAACATTGGCGCTTGCAGCATCAGAGGTGAATTCACAGAGCACAGTGAATATGAATATCTTACACAAGAGATTTTTATCATACATAATTTCATATTTTCTCTAAACCTTCAAGGTAGTAGTGTATTGCTAAAGACTAGGGGAAATTGTGCAGCATTACATGACTTGTTTTCATTTCTGTTACTCTTCTGTCTTTCCACTATATGAAATCAAATTGGAAAACAGCAAAAGAAATCCATTAAAGAGGAGGTTGAGTGTGATTCACCTGTGTTAATGACTAGAGACAAACATGTCATGTTTGCATGAATATTCATATCTATGTAAAATCTAGGAAAAAAACAGAGTAGAACATGTTAAATAAATATATTCAACAGGGAAAGTCAAGAATTTTGGTGACTTTAAAGAAGAAACGGTGGAAGATGTCTTCATATATTTTTCCCTCTGGGAAGATAAATAGGAAGCATATTCTAGGCCATATATTCCTTTATCTTACATGTGGGGGAATCATTCTTTTTACATTGCTGTTTCATATTCAATGCAGCAATACAATTCCTTTTGAGACCGAATACAAAGAAAATGAGACAGACGGGGAGACAAAGAGGAAGACCATAATTTCTTTGCTGGGAGCACATGAGACTGCTGAACTGACTGACATTTAGGACACCTTAAGTGCCTTCCTACAGCACAAAAATTACTTCTCTCTTACTAAGGGGAAAAGTAGATACACAGTCATGAAGGAGTGGTGAAAATGTTAAAGCTATATTCTTTCATTTTCATGATATCTGTGTGTTTGGATCTAATAAATTCCCAACCCTGCTGAACTGCCTTTCAGATCTCAGTGACTCAGAACAAGGTGTGCCATGACTCTGCTCTGGCACCACCTTTCCCTTTTTACCCAAAGTTGTGTGACCTCCATGTCAGCTCTTGGGAATCCATGTGCACCTGTACATTCCTTTTCCATACTTAGCCCTCTAACAGTAACTGTGGAACACTGAAGGGTGCTCAGGAAACCATCTCTATAGACCCATTCCGAGAAAAATTTGTCCTTGATTAAGTTGAAGGCATCTACTGCTGAAATCAAAGCACAACTGGGTTAATAAGACAAATTTCTAGCAACTTCTGGTCAAAAGAACAGATCTACACATGTTAACCAGTGACTACTTTTTTCTTTTAGGAGTTACAATCTTGCAATGGAGAGATTGGTACATGACACACATGCAGTGCACAGAAGGGAAAGAAAAGAGGTTAGAGCTACTGTGCTGTGGGGAATATACACATGGGCCACACAAAAAACTATCTCTTGAGCCACTTTTGCATTAATTTCTTGTAAAATTCTAATTACACTACACATATTAAATGTCATATCAGCTATTCATTTCTTTTCTGTAAAATGTATGTCAACTCTATTTTTTGCCCCAACTATTTCCAAGGTAAAGCCAAGGCAAGTGGATTAACCTGCATTATCACAAAACTACTTGTATCATAACTTTCTTTGGCTTATTTGCTTTCTTTTACAATTCCAAAAACATAGCTCTTACATTTTGATTAAATTAATGTGAATATGAGAGAAGCAATGTAAGAACAGCACATGCAACATGGTATTGTTTTACAAGAGAGTATTAAGGACTAGGCAATAGCTCACCAATTTAGATATTTAATATTTCTGGGCTAGTGTGATAATAAAGTTTGCTTCTTTGCATAAAACAAATTGAATGGGAATGACACAGTTGCACTTTCTTTTACATAGAAAAATAGCATTCATCATGTTTTTTATGGATATTAACCACAATGAAAATCAAAATGGATGATAAAATATGTTTAGAAATTACAATAAGCATAAGGTGTATAATTTTTATGCATATGAATGTTCTTTTCTTGAACACAGCTGAGTGATCAAATGTTTGCTACAACTTTTAATGCCTTTTATTAATTTTTAACTTTTTCTTTTTTTTGGCTTGTATTCTACCCAAGGGATTTTGTCATTAAAGAAGAAAAAAACAAGACTCCAGGATTACCATACTCTAATACGTCTATCTTTTGTACTGGGGAGCCCAGCACTGAATACAGATCTCCAGATGTGTCTCACCAGGGCTGAGAACAGGACAAGGATCCCTCCCTCGGGCTGCTGATGATGCTCTGCCTCCCTGGCCACGAGGTGAGCACATCAGCTCAGACTCTCTCTGCAAGGCCACTGTGACACAGCTCTCAGCCCCAGCCCCCGGATTCTGCCTCCACTGCCCCCATTTCTGGGGTTCAGACAAGTGGGGAAATTAAAGCAGCAGGTCCAGAGCAGTTTGTGTGTTTGTAGAAGTTATAGAAATACTGCAACAAATGGCTAATGCTAAACAAAGCTTGATGGGGGACACGCTCTGCTGCAGGATCCAGCCATATCCACTGAAAATCTAGGAACACCCTGATCCCTGCTGAGAATAAAGCCTGCTGCCACAGATGAAACAGCACAGATTCAACAGTGTGTGTGGCAATTAGCAGGTGCAGCAAACATCAGCTGGTATTTCAACCAGTCCCCTGTGGCTTCAGATTTGGAAGCAACCAGACAAATCTTATTTGTACATTAGTGTTTTGCTCTTTGGGGCACTAAGTTTGATTTTATATTCTTGTAATGTTTGTTCTGTGGAATCATTTGTCCTTTACTCTTGTGAAGAATGGTGGCTCTGATATTTTGTCAAATTTTAGTTATACTTTTATAAACATCAAAATATTATGGGATTTAGGCCTCAGGAAATTAAATATGTTTTGAATCTGGCTACTGTGATGAAAATGAATGAAAAATATGGTTCCAGAGAATAGTTATTTACTAAAAGAAAAACAAAGTAGCTGCGTATCTTTCGCTTTAATCAGCACGTGTTATCTAATTAACATATTCCTTTGTTCTTTAGTCTCTGTAATTGTAAAAGCAGATTTAGATGTACAATCAAGCTCTGTAAAATGCACACCACTGTTTATGCCCTACTTTCTCGATGTGTTTCCCCCATTTCAACCCCAGTCTCCATATTAATATAATAGCAATTCATAATAGTATAATAGCAGTTAATATACAGAGTAAAACTCAAACCACCTTCTTCCTGTATCTCAGTCAAACTCCCTTCTCTCCTGGAAAATATGAGAAATTGTCAGAACAGGTGAAAGACTGTAACCTTCAGATCAAACCTTGACAAGCTTGAGGTGTGGGCCCATGAAGGCCAAACTCAAGGTCCTGCTTCTGGGTCAGGGCAGGACCCTGATATCAATACAGACTGGGGAAAAATGGGTTTAGAGCAGCCCTGCAGAGAAGGATGGGGGGATTCTGGTGGGTGAAAAACTGGATATGAGCTAGCAGTGTGTGCTGGCAGCACATCCCAGACTGCATAAAGAGAAGTGTGGCCAGCAACCAAGAGAAATGATTTCTCCCCTCTGCTCTTAAAACCCCCATCTAGAGTACTGAGTCCGGTCCAGGGGCTCCCAGTAAAAGAATATCATTAATCTGTAAGGGGGAGGCCAGAGGAGGGCCACAGGATTGATTCCACAGAGAGCTGGAATCTCTCCTTTGGAGACAGGCACAGAGAGCTGTGGCTGTTCAGCATGGAGAAGGCTTTGGGGAGATCTTATTGTGGCCTTTCAATCTATAAAGAGGGCTCAGAAAAAAGGTGGAGAGAAGCTTTTTACCAAGGCCTCTATTAAGAGTACAAGGATTAATGGGATTAGACTAAAAATGGGTAGCTAAAAAGGTATAAGAGGGGGGATATAAGGAAGAAATTTTTTACTGTGGGGTAGGTGAGGCCCTGGCTGAGGTTAGCCAGAGAAGCTATCAGAACTCCATCCCTAGAAATGTTCAAGGCCAGATGGGGCTTTAAGCAACCTGGTCTAGTGGAACATGTCCATACCCATGGCAGGGAGGTTGGAACTAAATTATTTTTAAGGTCCTTTCCAACCCAAACCATTCCATGATTCAGTGACACAAGGCTCTAGCTCTTGATTTAGAGGTGGATAGTTACCCATTACTATGAACAGGGGATTTTCTAGAATAAAACAGAGATGACCTTGAGAAAAATGAATCCCTGTCAGATCAGATATAAAACGCCATGATACATCTTAAACTGTAATAAGGCAAGCACTGGTTCACAACTAGTGCTGATTCTAGATGAATTGCAAAAGACTACAGGTAAATGTGTTTGTATTCAAGTTATAACTCCTGCATCACTAAAAATCCAAAGAGGGAAGAGGACTATCATATTGGGGAATAAATTAGATGGAGCAAATAGAACTAGGATTTAAAGGTAAAATACGGTGTCAAATTTAAGCTAAACATGAAGAAAATAATCCTCTTAACAAAAAGAACTTTAAGACAGTGGAATTTTCTCTTGGGGAAAGTGATGGAAAGCCTCTCACTTCAGCAATGCCCACGGAAAGGGGTTTTAAATGTTGTTTGATCTCTTATAGAATGAAATTGGTGAGTCATTACAATGTACTTTGAAGTCCTACAGAAGAAGATTTTTAAAAATCTATGCCTTCCAGTCAAGTGCTGTAGCTGCCTCACTGCTCAGTTCTTGATATGGAGATAACCACAAGAATTTTAAGAACTGATTTTTATGTGATACCAGTTACCACTGGGATCAGAAACAAAATGTTATGGACAGATGAACAGATTCATGTGGTTTTCCTACCAGCTACCTAAAGGGCCCACCAGGCAGTATAAAATACTCCATCACTCAACTGCATTTGACCTCCTTTCTGCAATGAAATTGCCCTGGATATGTCTGTTCTGAATGCAGGAAAAGAGCAGCAAGTCAGGTATATATCAACTACCCACATTGGTTATTTAAATAACCTGTCCCAGAACTGCTAGGGATGGGAAAAACCAATACTGATACCAATAAAAGCTGAGGCATTCAGACTCCACAGAGTCTCTGCAGCCCCTTCAGGAGCCTCACCTGCCCCTTGTCCCCTCCTTGTGGAACTCATACTGACCCAACTGCAACAAGGTATTGCTGGTCTTCATGCAAACTCTTGTTCTGGCTTCATGGTCAAATTGACTCAAGAGCCGGTCACAAAATTATTTTTCCCTACATTTTCTTGAAAATTAAAAAACAAAGAAAAAAGCATTCTTAATTTTTATTTGCTGAAATTTGGGGTGACTTGGTGACAAGAAAAGAAATAGGCAGAGGTAAAAAAAATCTTTTTTTCCCAAGAAGAATAAAAGAGATGAAAATTCTGGTTTCAAATTAAATATTTTAACTAATTTACAATTTTAGCTACTTTACTTATGGCCAAAAGTGTCCATGCTGGTAACCTCAGCACAGTGTGAGAAGTCACACTCTGTTCCTGTGGTAATCAATGCAGGAGTGTCTGCACAACCCACTTTTGGGAAATTATCTGTTCTGGTGAGAACATGAGAGTGTGAGTTCTGGGGATGTGTGAGTATGTGTGTTTTTGTGTATGTATTGAATACAGAAACCTGGTTTTTAGAATATTCACCTAAAACCAATCATTCTCAAGAAAAAAATTATTGTCAACTGGATTAAATAGTAATGGGGGAATAATAAAGAGGATTTGATACAAAGAAGCAGTCACTGGGAATAGTGTAAAAGAAGCATGAAAATTCATAACCAGAGGGAAAGATTGCAGTGGAAAGGACAGAAATGAAACCTGATTTGGCAGTGACAGAAGTTGCCCAGAGGCATCACAGCCCCTGTCCAGCCCAGAGGGAGGTCCCTGTCACTGTCACTGACTTGGTGAGCAGCTGCTCCCTGCAGGGAATGGACAGCGGATGGGACCTGCTGCAGGTGTGTGCAAACAACCTCCTTGGGTGTCACCTGGACATTTTATACGTTTCTTGGATGCAAACTTGCTGAGTTTTTCCTTCCATGGAAAAGCTCACTTCTAAGCACAGATTTCTGTAAAAACAAATTTTTGTGTGTGTATGTTCAAGGACATGGGTGTTTGGCTGCCCTGTCTCCCACGTGGGGGATGGGAGCTTTTCTCTCCCTCAACCTATGATATACAGAAATGTTATGTCTCTGACTTTGTAAGCATTTTCTGGCATTCTAGCAGTTGGGTACTGAGCAAGAAGATGAAAAGATGTTAGATCAGAACCTGGGCACACATAGCCCAAATTCCTTCTGAACAATGGAGTCATTTTAATAAATCATATAAGCCTTCTGATACTGGAGTCAAAGAGTCTTGATTCACCCTGACGGGACTCCAGCAACAACACCTTGAGCCCTTTCCCACCAGTGTTAGGCTCCTGGGGCTGCCACCTCTCCACAGGAGGAGAATGCAGGCAGGGCAGCCCCCATGCCTAGGTGGGTGGGAATTACTGGTTACACCCCTGTCTTGGGGGGGATGTGAACATAATTGCATGTGCGCATATGTGGTATGAAGATTTTGGGACTAGTTACAGAAGAATGTTTAGGGTGTTTGCTGCATTATTATTATTATTATTATTATTATTATTATTATCATCATCATCATCATCATCATCATCATTATTATCATTATCATTGCTATTATCATTATTGTCAGTATTTGTTTGTTATCTCTTTAAAAAGTGTGTAATATTGCAGATTATTTACTGTACTAGATATGACTCCTGGATGTATTGTTTGTCCATTGACAATTATTTACACGTTGCTCAGAAATCAATACACTGCTTTGATTCTTAGGTTTAATGTAGGCTTTGGGAGATTAACACTTTTCCCCTTTGTCTATCAGAAAGCTTTCAAAGAATTTCCACTGGCCAAAGGAAAACCTGCAAAAAAACCTCGCAAAACCTGCGAAGAAGGAAGGTCTGGAGAACATGCACGCCAGTCAGC
Source organism: Dicaeum eximium (assembly GCA_013396995.1). Lineage (NCBI taxonomy): Eukaryota > Metazoa > Chordata > Aves > Passeriformes > Dicaeidae > Dicaeum > Dicaeum eximium. The sequence continues at coordinate 235,659 of VWZP01002293.1, read as the reverse complement.
CTGACCTCAGTGTCCAGCAAGGTTATGGATCAGACCATCCTGAGTGTGACCACATGGCACATGTAGGACCACCGAGAGATCAGGGCCAGTCAGCATGGATTTAGGAAAGGCAGGTCCTGCCTGAACAGCTTGATCTTTTATGACCAGATGACCTGCCTGGTGGATGAAAGGCTGTGGGTTTTGTCTACCCTGGCTTCAGCAAAGCCTTTGGTACTGTCTCCCACAGCATTCTCCTGAAAAAGCTGGCAGCCCACAGCTTGGACAGGTGAACTCTTCGCTGGGATGAGAACTGTCTGCATGACCAGATCCAGAGAGTGGTGGGAATTTGTGTTGCATCCAGTCAGCAGCCAGTCCCTAGTGGTGGTTCCCAGGACTCAGCACTGGGTCCAGCTCTGCTCAGGAATTTTACTGATCATCTAGATGAGGGGATCGAGCATACCCCTCAGTAAATTCATATAAAACACACAGCTAGGTGGGAGTGTTGATTTGCTGGAGGGTAGGAAGGCTCTGCAGAGGAACCTGGACAGGCTGGATAGAGGAAATGAGACCAATGGCATGGGGATCAAGAAGACCAGGTGCTGAGTCCTACACTTTGGCCACAGTAAACCCCTGCAGTGCTACAGGCTGGGGGAAGAGTGGCTGGAAAACTGCAAAGGGGAAAAGGAACTGGAGGTGCTAGGTGACAGCTGAACATGAGCCAGGTGTGCCAGGGGGCCAGGAAGGCCAATGGCACCTGGCCTGGATCAGCAATGGTGGCAGCAAGGCCAGGGCAGGGATTGTCCCCCTGTACCCAGCACTGGTGAGGCCACACCTCAAATCCTGTGTCCAGTTTTGGGCACCTCACCACAAGGAAGGCATTGAGGAGCTGGAGTGAGTCCAGAGAAGGGCAGCAGGGCTGGGGAAGGGTCTGGAGCACAGGTCTGGTGAGGAGTAGCTGAGGTAGCTGGGGGTGCTCAGCCTGGAGAAAAGGAGGCTCTGGAGGGACCTTATTGCTCTCTACAACTGCCTCAAGCTATGCTAGGGGTGATTCAGGCTGGATATCAAGAGGAATTGCTTCATGGAAAGGGTTGTTAAGGAAAGGGTTGTTAAACATTGGAATGGGCTTCCCAGGGAGGTCGTGGAGTCACCACCCCTGGAGGTGTTCAAGAAACTACTGGATTCGGATGTGGCACTTGGTGCCATGGCCTGGTTGACAAGTCTAAAAGTTGGACTCGATGATTTCAAAGGTGTTTTCCAATCTAAATGATTCTGTGATTCTCTGGAAAATCGAAGATTTAAAAAATACTTTCTTAAAGGCACAAACATTCATTTATATCTCATTTCTTCTATCAGTCTCAAAACATGGTGTTGGATACATAAGATAATTTTACATTACTTTCTCTTTAAAGGTTTTTGAGAATTTTTCATAGGAGATATTGACTTTTGTGAAGGTAAACACAATCCATCAGATTTTGGCAAAGATACATGTTTACCCACAGGCACAACATGAGGCATGTGGTGCTAAAAATCTTCAGCATTCTTTTTTATGCATTAAGATCAATTCCTCCCTAACTCAATTGTCAGAGCTGGAAAATTAATTTAAATTCTGTCCTCACAAAAAATTCAATATTTTCTTTCAAAATTTTTGTTATAGATTTTTTCAGAGTGAAAGTGTAAATCATAAGACTTATAAGAGGATACATGAATTTACAAGAAGCCTCTGGACAGCTTCAGTAAGTCTAAATTGGCCCTTATTAAATGAAATCTAGTGTCATTTCACATCATCCCGTGAAATTTTATGCTAAGACTTTGTATGGTAAATTGCAACAATATGAAATCGTACATCCAAGTAATTCCACTGGGAAATTCACTTTTCTGTTTTCTCTAGCTTTTGACTGTATATAGTGATTTCAGAAGAATCTTGTTTGCAAATGATATAGAATGGGAGATATGTTTGGAAGACATCTTCATATGAAAGAAAAGAAGAAGGAGCTCAAATGTCTATAGAAGTCTGTGTGAAATCCCTGCACAAACTGGAAGCACTGTCACATCTTCAGGCAATTGGCTTAGGAGCACCACACTTCTGCTGTGGAAATTAGATATTTACTTGCAAATGACTCAGTAAGGGAGGTTTCCATAAAAACCATACTTTGTAAAAAAAAAGCAAACCAACCCCCCCCAAAAAACCTCAACAAACTTGAACTATCTAAAAAAACTTGTGAGAAGCAATCATCAAGATATCATTTCAATGCCATCTCCACCAACTTTCCAATACCTGATGCATTCCACAGTGGAATGAGATCAAGTTTTATCACCGAATTTTAAATGTTATCAGTTTCTACTGGGCAGCTGAATGGTATCATTCAAACAAACAAGCAAACAAAAAAGATTCAAAGAAAAAACTTATCTTCATTCAAAGATTCAGTGTGTTTGTTTTGGAAAGCTGAGGCTTGTTCCATCTCCCTAAGAATATTTAGTTCACTGAGATTTATGAATACAACTGCTTTAAAAAAACCCATAAGATTCACGATTTCATTTTGTGTAAATGCATATGTTGCAGTACAAATTCTCAACAGAGCTACTTATGTTTTTAGGAAAATAAGAACCTGGTAAACAGCCAGAGCATGCAGAGGCACCAAATTGTAAGGATCTGATCCTGTCTCAGATTACTCATGATCAGCTCAGTGTGTATAAATCTAATTGCAAAACAAGAATCCAGTAAGATGTTCAGTGGTTTTAGTAAGCACTCAGAAACTAGAACTGTAGTTCTAGTTGTAATTAAAAAAAAAAAAAAAGCAAAATTTTGTAATTAAAAAAAAAGCAAAATTTTGTTCTATTTTTTATTAGAATATGAAACTGTTGAAGTTTTTTATAGATTAAAGCAGAAATTAATTTCTATTTCCTTTAGAGGGTGGAGACATATGTGCATGTAAGTATGTTTTAAATTCACTTCTCTTCCATTTTTTCTCTTTGAGTGGTCCCTTTTTATTGCACATCTTAAAATTACAGGATAAATCAGACGGGAAGAGGCTTCAAGAGCTTTCTAGTCCAGGCCTGTGTTCACAACACTGTTAGGTATGAGATCAGACCAGGCTTCTTGGGCTTTTTCTTGAAAGACCTACCAGGATGGTGACTGCCCAAACTCCCTGGACCACATTTCACTTCTTAACTCCTTGGACCAACCTGGACCTCCAGGGTTTCCTGCCCCTGTTCCTGATGAGGAATGCTGCTGTCCTTGGCCTGGGTGGAGGCAGGTGGCTGTTGGGACCCTGCAACGAGCCCAGCTCCCCTGGCACCTTCTCACACAGCCACCGCTCTCTTCCTGACCATCCTGAGGGTCCTCCTAGACTTGCCTTGGCTGATCCAAGTCTGCTTTTTACTGGCAGACCCAGGTGGATGCAGGACTCCAGGTGAGGGTGGCAGTGCTGACAATGCAGCCCAGGGAGCCGCCAGGCCATGCCCTGGCTCGTGTCCCACTGGTGCCAGCTGGAAATCCAGAGCCTTTCCCACAGAGCAGCTCCCCAGCTTGTAGGACTTTCACTCCTAGGGTAGGACTTGGCATTCCTTGTGGAATTGCCTAAGGTCTTTGTGCACTCACCCCTCTGACTCGGAGTTTTCTCTGAACAGAAATCCTGGCCTCGAATATATTCACTCTTCCCACCGCTCCCTCCTGTTTGATGTCATCTGCAAATCTGATGTGTGATGTCCTTTATGCCACCATCAAGATTGTTGACAGAATTATTAAGCCAGACAGATCCATTCTTGTTCCCTGTTTTATTGTTGCATTTTTTAAAGTCTTTCCTTAAATATTAATGCGAGGAAAAAAATATTAGTTTCCACCCTTATAATGCTTATGGGTTTTTAGCATTTTTTGTTGATTCTTTTTTCTTTCCTTTTTTTCATTTGTAGTAAAAGGTGAAAAGTAGAATACGTGGTAAAAAGGAAAAAAAACCCTAAAAATAAAATCTTTACTTGAAAAATCAAGGCTCTTTTCCAACAGATTTACAATGTGAAGTACAAGTTGATAGGAGAAGAACCTTGCAACCTTGGGACCCTGCAACAAGCCCAGCTTCCCTGGCACCCTCTCACATAGCTACTGCTCTTTTCCTGACCATCCTGACGGTCATCCTATACTTGCCTTGGCTGATCCAAGTCTGTTTTTTCTTTTTTAAAATAAATTTTTAATTGCTATTCTTATTCCTTCCAAAATAACATATATTCCCCCTCTGAAAACTACATTTAAATTATACCATTTTAAAAAATGCTGGGTTTATAGTTACACAGAGTTAAATAAATTGAGCAAGGAACCAGCCACATCCAGAACTGGATACAATTACTCTGAATCAATGATTGTGATAAAGACAGAAAATCATAATCCCACTAATGAAACATCCTTGATATATTTGTTGGATGAAAATTGCTTTACATACTGTACAGATTGGGGACATGGTCCTGTTGTCATTGCCAAAGAATTAGCACAGAATCAAACAATTAGCCAGGGAAGAATGTTACTAAACCTTTAGCAACAAGGGAATGTGCAAGCAATTATTTTATCTCAGTGTGACAAGAGAAAATTACATTTAAACTGTGCTGCCAATAAACAAAGCTGCCTTCTCTTTTCCAGGATTGGTGCCTCAAGCAAACCCGAGTGATTCAGACAGGAAAAGTTTCTGAGCATTTAAAAAATTCATTAATCCTGATTATCTGACAACTCCCCTGATAAATAAAAGCCCTAAAATGATTCTTTAAACCTCTTCTCTGCCAGAGCTTTACTTGATCTCTGGAATCACAGAACAGGACAGTAGGGATACCTGAAAAACACCTGGTCTGGTTGTTTGGTGAAAGCAAGGCCTTTGATCAGATTATCTGTGACCCTGGCAAGACAAGTACAAGTATTTCTGGTGAAGAAGACCACACCAGTTCTCCATGTAATTTATTCAAATGTTTAATTATTCTCACCATGAAGATTTATTTCATGTACCTAGACAGAATTTGCTCCTGTGTCCACAGCCTCATGTCCTGTGCATCCTTGTGCAGGAAGTAGCTTCTCCTTCTCTGTTGCTACTTCTGAGGTTTTGAAAGGCTGCGATTAGGGCCCCCTAGGCTGGATGGTCCCAGAGTTTTCAAACTTTTCTCATACATGTGCTGCACCCATCTTGGTGACCCTGTTTTTTATATCTTTTGAATGGAGGGTGGACCAAAACTGAGCACTCTATTTCATGTCTGGCCTAAATAACCACACCTTATCACCTGCTATATATATACTTACTGATCCATGCAGCAAACACAGAGTTTTTCACAGAGTATGTTCAGCTTGCTCCTCACACCCCTCCAGGTCTTTTCCAAAATATTGACATTCCAGACATCCACCCCCCAGCTGTTGCTGCTGTTTGGGATTATTTCAACCCAGGCTGGCATTTCTCTTTGTTAAACATCATGCAGTGTATGGTTTGCAGGTCTTTCAGCTTGTCAATATATACCTGTGTGATAGCCCTTCCTTCTGAAATATCTGCTTCTAATGCCAGTTTGGTACCTACTTACCCAGTCACTGAACACAAATCAAGACAAATCACCATTTCCACCTACCCAACATGGTTCAGATTAGAAAATCTAAAGAAAAAAATACTCAGGATAAAAGTTTGCAATCAGGAAAATACAAGTAAAAAGAATAAATAACAACTATACAATGTTTGAAGACGCAGAGTGAAAGTATATGAAGACTATTTTGAAGGATCAGACAGAATTTTAGAGCTATCCATTCTTCTATGTAAACAGTAATAGTAGATTAATAATACAGAAAATAGAATAAAGACACAGTTGACACATAAAACTCATATTTGTATTCAGTTATAACACAGTTATGGCAGTTAGCCTACCTCAGAAAAAGATACTTACAGAAAACAGGTAAAAAATAGGCCATTAAATAAAAAAGGAAGGAGAAATGGAGATGCTATGCTTCCTCCAGTTGGTGAAGAAATGGCTGTAAAAATGCCTCTGGACTTGGGTTTGACTGAAATGTTAATGAGAACTGGTTGCATTAACTATGCAAGGCTAGCACCCATCACTTTGCTGATGGAAGATGAAGGAATTCACACCAAAGAAAAGCTCTGAGTTCCTGCCTCTGAGCTGGAGAAGTCCATGGTGCCTGGATCAAGATGCTGGAGCAGCTGATGCTCTACAGATGCTGTAACATGTTCTGCTTGGAATCAGGAGCTGCAGCACCACCCTTGGGATGCCCCACAGCCAAAACAGGCTTTTCTTGGTAATTGTTTGCACCTTTATCTTTCAATAAATTGGATTCTATGGCCTTTATAAGCCAAGAGTATTGTGTCACTGAAATATGGCAGCTAAGGATATAGTCCAGCATACAGGAATTGGAAGTCTAAAATTTAGATAATCTGTTTATACTCCAAAAATCCTTCATCTTTGAAAGTTTCTATCTTCTTTCTCCAATGGCTTTAAGAGCTTTCTTTTTTTTCCCTCCAAGAAATATAAAATGAGCTCAGAAACATATTTTTCTATATATAAAAGCTCAAAATTTAAACAAAAAAAATTAATTGCCTCCCATGAAACATTCAGACATAAAAGCCTTTCAATTTCTTAGACATTTGCATCTCTTCACTGAATTTCTGCAGGTGTGTCTGGATTTTTTTGTTTATTTGAACATTTTCTTGAACATTTCTAGTACTGTTAAAACTATGCTGAGAAATGTATTTGGAATAACAAGTGTAAACACAGCCAAATTGTTTATAAATTTTGCTTCAGAAGTCTCTTCATCATACATTTCCATTCACTTACTTGGCATTTAATTTCCAGTCAGAGAAGAGTTTAATGAGATTCATTGACTTAATTTCTCAGTCTGTTACTGCCTCACTTTGCCTGGCCTCTCAGACATACAAAAATATTATCAAGAATTTTCTGATTGCACAATATAGGTATTGGTCAATTAATTTACCAGTAGTAACCATACCACCCAGAGTTTACTTCTCAAAATTGAAATTTTTCATTGGGACAGAGTTACTACTTCCAGGTTCTCTCTACACAGGTAACTGAATACTTAGCAATTTTCTATGTTAATGTAAATAAATGGATGTACCTCTAAAGGATGTCTTTTTCAGGCAACTGTATTACCCATTGGGAACTGTTTTGGCTGGACATATAGCTAGTCAAACACAATTTCTAGTTTATTAACTGTACATCAAAATTTATCATGGCAGTGTAAGACAATCCAGGAAAAAAGAATACTTAGAATTACTCACCTTAATATATTTTTTCTCTTCCCTTCCAGATATTAAGAAAAAGGGAACTCTAGAACCAAGGATATAATTTGGTAAATATCCTATATTATTGATTTCAAGATTTCATGTTGCTGCTGCTCTTCTTTTCAATCAGTAAAGAAAAGAATGTTTTATGGATAATTATCTCTGGGGGAAATTTTGTTATATGATCCAATAAAGAAAGGAAACTACACCACTACAGAAAATATTGTTTGCTAGTCATCAATAAACATTCTAAAAAACCTTTTCTGTATCTTTAGATTTTCTCATATAGCATGACTATAATTTTTATTTTCAGAGAGATACATCAGAGGGTTGTGTTAGCACAGAATGACAGCCATCCTGGGACTGAGGAAACAAAGATTGTGCTCAACCAAGCCAAAAATATTATTCACATGAAAAGATTCCCAAAGCTATGAAGACAAATCCTTGTCTGGAGACTGAACTACAACAACAGCACACTTTGTGATGAGAAAAGACAAAGTGTTGTTCCTCTAAAAATTCCTGCTCAGCACTTGTAGAGTCAGAAACTATGCCTAAGCTGTCTTTGGTGAAATGGAATGATGGAGAAACTTAAAGGTTCAAAATGTCCCAGAGTTTAGTAAATAAGCCCTTCTGAAGGTATCCACTCACAGCTAAGCACTGATGGCAATTCACCCAGAAAGAATGGTGTGATGCAAAGAAAAGGCTGCTCTCAAGGATGTGACCCTGAGCACCTGAGAGGAGCCACATGCCACTGGTGTCTGAGTTGCAGGTGTCAGAGATGGGGGGGACACTGAACCATGCTCACATTGTTTTGAGTACACAAAAAAATTATTTCAACAAATGTGACAGGAATTGAAACACAGGCACAGGGATGGATTTAAAAGTGCAGTGTTTTAGTGTTTTAACTTTTCATTTTATTAGAGAAAATCAGAGTGGCTCATCATGCCAAGATTTATGTAGACCCTTGTGGCTTTTGTAGTTAGACTAAGCACACAGCACAACCTGTGGAGAAATAATTTTAATAATTTTTGAAACTTTAACACTTTTGATAACTTTTAGCAACTTACGGAGACTTACTGATGTTATATATAATGCTGCAACTCAGAAGATCTCTCAGGATTTTCAGATTTTCTGTGTCACAGGTGTGAATAGAAATAAATGAATAATGCAACGTTGTTCAGTAGAAAGAATCTGAAGTAATGAGTCAGCTTAATCTAGGAGATGCTGTTCCCTGCTTTCTCTACAGGGAAAGGAAATGACACTAGAAAATGCAAAAGAGCAAAGAAAAGGAAACAAATGTGCATGACAAGTCACAGACCCAAGGGCCTGACAGAGTAAGACAGGAAGCTGTGGGCAATGAAGGAGTCTGAACAAGTTTACAGAGATTAACTGTGACAGTGCCTTCACTTCTGGGCTTGGATGTGTCTTTCTTTTGTTGGACCTAGGGACATACCCTGTCTGTGTCTGCTCCCAGGGCAGGGACAAAGTCTAGCACCTTGACTCCTCTCTTCACACACTCTGTTCTGCATAAGGGAACTCCACTCTTCCAGAGGCATGCAGTGGCCACAGCGAGCTGTCAGGGGACAGTGGGAAGCGCAGGATCCCAGGCTGAGCAGGGACTCACATGTCCAGATGCCTGAGGAGCTACCTGCCATCAGAAGGTGGTACAGCACTGAGACAGGTTACAGGCTCAGTGGTTGCACTGAAAACAAAACCAAGCTGAATGCTGTGGGCTGATCATCCCTACAGCTTAATTTCTGTCACATCCACAAGGCACAATTGTGGCTGAAGCAAACTAGATTCTGCTGGACAGTTCCTGGCCATGATCCAGACAAGAGCATGCACCATTAGGGGCCAATGAACCCCACAGGCATCGGGGGAAAATGTGCACCAGCTTTGCTTCTCTTTGCTGTCTGAGGTCCTCTAATAGTACCTGGTGTCCTAGCACATGACTGCATACCCTCCTTTTGTTTCAACACTCTGCTTAGCTGTAACATTATGCCCAGATTATTGCAGGTGTTTTAGACTGAACAAACTACTCACAGTAATTACTTATGAGCCACAGAGCAGCATGTGGGGCACTGACTTACAGTTGAACACTTTGTGCTGTGGACAGGTATTACCACGTGTGATCATTCATCTCAGAAAAGAGCAGAATCCCTTTACTTAGGAGTACAACTACAACCAATGGAGTTGTACTCCTAAATTCGGATGTAAAGTCTGTTGTAGCTCTCAACAGAGTTAATGCTGGAAAAGTGATCATGGCTGAGGATTCTTTTTAGGCTGTGAGCCTGTTCCTAAACTATGAATCTAGAACATCCTCACAGAAAGAATCTACATAAGCAACATTAACTACAGTGAGCTGAGGCAAGCAAGGCAGCGTGCTCCACAACAGCCTCAGGAGTCAGCCCCGGAGTCTCATTGTCATCAAGGGATCAGAAAAATAAAGCTCACATCTAGGAATGGAGCCAGAGGAACTGCTTGCTGATCTAGGCAAACACACTGAGATTCAGTGTGTAAGGACCTGATTCATCAGCTTGTTAAAAATCCAACAGCTTTTACCAGATTGCAAACTTTCAGTTCAATTCCTGCTGTTGAGTAACTTGGCATAGGCTTTGAGGAGAGTGGGAAATACAAATAAATAATAAAATAAAGCCACTGAAAATCCTATACATGCTGCTTTCATAGAATTCTGCCCTGAGTCTGGAATCTCAGTGTTGGCCAGTACTGTCACATACCAACAATGTCACAGTATTTTCCAAAAGAAGGGCAGTAAGGCAGCTCTTCAGCTTAAAAGAGCTTCCTACTCAGAAAGGCAGATGTCTAAGGGTTGTACAGCTTCCCCCCAGCAGAACTAGTGGCAGCAGGGAAAGGTGAAAAAAACTTTTTCCTCTCACAATCTGGTATTCAAATATGATCTTCTTTAGTGTTTTATATGGAATGGAGACTGAGGGATAAGGAAAACTCTGAGAGGCCATTTCTTTGAACATACACAAAATTCTCAAGTTCCTTTTCCTCAGAAGCCTGGGAAAATAAACTGATTATTTGACTTTATACACACACACACACACACACACATATATATATATATGTATATATATACACACATATATACACCCAATATACTGGATATACTTTCAAAATATAAAAATCGTTGCACAAGCTTGACATTATACCTGTGTCAGCACACTCCATCTTTCAAATCCCAGTACAGGAAAAAAAAAAATCAGTTATTCATGCACTACATTCAGCATTCAGAAGCTAAGAAATTTTTCTTCAAGTCAGGCATTATATGGCTCTTCTTTATTCAGTTCTCAAGAGGAAAAGAAAGGCCTGTGAGGACAGCAACAATATGTGTTATGCTGTGTTGGAATTTGGAATTCCTTTGTCGTGCTGTATTAAGTGCAACCATGAGGAAAGATGAGGTCAAGGGGAAAAGAATCATGCAGAATTCCACAAGGCCACAGCTTCCACTGCAGTGCTGAAGCTCAGATTGTCACTGTGAAAAAGCTGTTAGACAAATACACAAAGGGCACTTTAAAATCATTTTAATAATAAAATATATGTCAGAACCATACTGAAAACTAGACTTCAGCTCACTGAACTGTTTTTTCATGCATTGTACAATGCCAATTGCCATGCAAATGGCTATGAAATAGAGTTAAATATAATTTAGGAGTTCTGTGTTTCACCAAGTGTCAGAAAGCACTTGGTGCATTACATTCAAAAAAATATCTTATGACAATTAAGATATTAAGGTACAGAAAGGCTGGGAAACAGAAGAGACCACTGAAAGTCCATTTTGAATTATGGAGCAGAGATTGCCTTCAACTCAAAGATCACCTTCAATTTCAAAAAGTTCTCTGAGACTGAAGACACATTTGAATCTTTCAGAATTCCTTAAGAATCTAAGGAGTGAAACACGCTAAAGATTTGGAGACTCTTTCCCATAACAACAAAATATTGAAGCTCATGTTTTTAGGTACAAATTACTTTCTTATCTAGTTAAATGCAATAAGATTGCATCTTCCAGGATAAAAAATATCTATAGCCTGTTTTTATAGCATGACTTTTCTCCTCAAAGCAGCTCTATCATGAATGTCCAGCCATGCACACTATCTGTCTGACATTGTGCTTGGCCTCTGCTTTAACTTACAACAGCAACTTCTTGTAGTAGAGGAACCCGCACATGGTGGAGGGACTAATTCTCTACCCCTTTGGGTGGCATTAACCTGCCTGCACCAGCTTTGCTGTGCCCAAGTTTTTCTAAAGATGTTTTAGCACATCTTTGCCCCTAGATATGCCTCAAAGATCAGTATTTCTGCTCTACACCTGTCTCACTAAAAAGACAAAAAGAGCAGAAGACATGTGTCCACTAAGAAGTGTGAAGATGCTGGAAAGGAATCTCCTGTCAGATAGGTACAGTAATATGAACCTACCTAATACCTTCTGCTAGCAAGGAAACCAGTTTGTCCAGGTGTCAAGACTTCTTTTTTAGTGGATTCAAAAATTTGTTGGAAGTATTTTATAAAACAGTAAAACAATGCTACCAGTGCAGCAATCACAGAATCACAGAACGTGCCAAATTGGAAGGGAACCATCAGGATCATTGAGTCCAACTCTTGGCCCTCCATAGGGCACCCCAGGAATCACACCATGTGCCCGAGAGCCTTCTCCAAATGCTTCCTGAACTCCGTCAGGCTGGTGCTGTGACCACTTCCCTGGGGAGCCTGTTCCATGTCCAACCACTCTCAGGGTGAAGAACCTTTTCCAGACATCCAACCTAAACCTCCCCTGACTCAGCTTCAGGCCATTCCCTCGGGTCCTGTCACTGGTCACAGAGCAGAGATCAGTGCCTGCCCCTCCTCTTCCCCTCACGAGGAAGTTGTCACTGCAGTGGGGTCTCCCCTCAGTCTCCTCCAGGCTGAACAGACCAAGGGACCTCAGCCCCTCCTCACAGGGCTTCACCTCAAGGCCCTTCCCTGTCCTCACTGCCCTCCTTTGGATGTTCTCTAACAGCTGAATATCTTTTTTATATTGTGGTAACCAAAACTGCACACAGGACTCAAGGTGAGCCACACTGGTGCACTAATGCAGAGTGTGATGTGATGTGTTAATAAAAATAATAACTGGGTACATAACTGGGTACATACACATCTTGCAGTTCTCCTCCTTCCTCAAAAGAGGCTTCTACAGCACTAACCTTATCTCTAAGGACAAGTGCACAGTTTTTGCTCTTTGGTTTGGGGATTTTTTTGTTTGTTTGTTTGTTTGGTTTGGTGTTTTGTTCTTTGTTTTTTTGTTTTTTTTTTTTTTTTTTAATATATTTTCCACAGAGTTNGAGTTTATCTAAGAGAGGCAAGAACTAAAGGTCACAACTGAATAGAAAAAAAACCAAAAGCAACATACAACTCCTCCCCTTCCTTAATCTCATGGGTCCTAGCAGTCATTAAAACACATTCTTGCCTTTTCAGATGCAAATAATTAGAGTCAGGATGGTAGAGAGATAAGGTGGGTGACAGAGTGGGTCTCCTGGCACTTGGCAAAGGCTGATGTGGCACATATCAGCCCTGAGGAGAATTGCAGCTTTGGGCACATATCAGCCCTGAGGAGAATTGCAGCTTTGGGCTGCTGTTTGGGGTATAATGGGCACAGTGTGTTAGAAAAAAGTGTGCAAGAAGTTCCTGCTTGCCTGTAATTCAGGCAAAATTCAGTCTCAACTGAATACTGAGCGAAGCCAGAAACATCTGCTAAAGCTGCCATGGGAACTCTAGTTTCAGAGTAATGTGTGCTGAGACAGGAGAGAAATGGATGTTCAAGAGGTGCCTCATGGAGACAAGTGGCTTTTTCAACATCTTATAGAAAAAAACTTCACAAAGACAAGTTAAGGACAGGAGATTGTGTGATCCCAGAAACACTTACTGAAAACACTTCTAACAGAGCAAAAGGTATTACATAAAGAAGAAATTTCATATGTTGGAGGTCTTAGGGGGAATGGATCAAAAATATCTAAAGATCACACAGAGGTATTTCAAAGGCAAAGTTCAGGTGAAAACAAAGTCAATTACAAGCTTGAATGACACAAAGGTTGGTGTTAGAAACACCCAACATTTTCAGAATTCAGATGATAAAGATGATGTTAGAAATATTTTGACATACAGGAAGTCTAAGAACCATCAATATGATGGTAAAAGTCATAGAATAGGGTCAGTCCAAATACCTCAATCAGATAACAAACTATGCAAGGGTCATTGGAGCCCCTTGTACACAAGAAACAAAGAAATTAAATTAAACAGAACAAGATGTACAATTATATTAGGGGTTAGTTGTATATTGCTGAGTATAGCTTTATTTGTAAGAATAGAATATTGTAAAAATTCAGGTTTTTTAAGTTTAATGAACACACCTAAAATAGCTAAACTGGAAATGTAATTAAATTGTTAAATGTGGAAATTGTCACAAGCAAAATGAGGAACTGGAACTGGAAAAATTCCCAAAGTGTTGAGGAATGTCCATGTGTAGTTGTATTTGCACAGACTAGATCTCCAACTTTAATTGGAAATTTTACAGTAGACAAGTATATATCTCAACCTAAATACAACCTGGAAATATACCTGGTTTTGACTTCCAGCATCCTTTAAGATCTAATTTTAAGCCATTAACTGGTGTGACCATTTCTGTCAGACAAAATTGTTTGTTAGGTCTTCATTGCTACATAGGATCAGTACTACATAAAAATTAATATTAATGTCACAGATTAATAACTATGAAATTATTTAAAGATAACAATCTTTAAATGCCAGATATTACTATGGCAAGAAAAGGGCAAGAGATATCTCACAGAAAAGTGGGTTGGTAAGCAACAAACCCTGTGGTTTCACCCTCTGATAACAAGATAGCTGCACAGCCTGTATTTAAAGAAAGCAAATTCCTTCTCACCACCTTTTTCTGTGAAGAAAATTAAGCAAAAAAAAA
>VWZP01002293.1:203943-221123 GCA_013396995.1 Dicaeum eximium | reverse complement strand
TGTTTTGTGTTTTGTGGTTTTTTTTGTTTTTTTTTTTGTTTGTTTTGTTGTTTTTTTTTTTTTTTTTTTTTTTTTTTTTTTTTTTTTTTAATATATTATCCACAGAGTTTATCTAAGAGAGGCAAGAACTAAAGGTCACAACTGAATAGAAAAAAAACCAAAAGCAACATACAACTCGTCCCCTTCCTTAATCTCATGGGTCCTAGCAGTCATTAAAACACATTCTTGCCTTTTCAGATGCAAATAATTAGAGTCAGGATGGTAGAGAGATAAGGTGGGTGACAGAGTGGGTCTCCTGGCACTTGGCAAAGGCTGATGTGGCACATATCAGCCCTGAGGAGAATTGCAGCTTTGGGCACATATCAGCCCTGAGGAGAATTGCAGCTTTGGGCTGCTGTTTGGGGTATAATGGGCACAGTGTGTTAGAAAAAAGTGTGCAAGAAGTTCCTGCTTGCCTGTAATTCAGGCAAAATTCAGTCTCAACTGAATACTGAGCGAAGCCAGAAACATCTGCTAAAGCTGCCATGGGAACTCTAGTTTCAGAGTAATGTGTGCTGAGACAGGAGAGAAATGGATGTTCAAGAGGTGCCTCATGGAGACAAGTGGCTTTTTCAACATCTTATAGAAAAAAACTTCACAAAGACAAGTTAAGGACAGGAGATTGTGTGATCCCAGAAACACTTACTGAAAACACTTCTAACAGAGCAAAAGGTATTACATAAAGAAGAAATTTCATATGTTGGAGGTCTTAGGGGGAATGGATCAAAAATATCTAAAGATCACACAGAGGTATTTCAAAGGCAAAGTTCAGGTGAAAACAAAGTCAATTACAAGCTTGAATGACACAAAGGTTGGTGTTAGAAACACCCAACATTTTCAGAATTCAGATGATAAAGATGATGTTAGAAATATTTTGACATACAGGAAGTCTAAGAACCATCAATATGATGGTAAAAGTCATAGAATAGGGTCAGTCCAAATACCTCAATCAGATAACAAACTATGCAAGGGTCATTGGAGCCCCTTGTACACAAGAAACAAAGAAATTAAATTAAACAGAACAAGATGTACAATTATATTAGGGGTTAGTTGTATATTGCTGAGTATAGCTTTATTTGTAAGAATAGAATATTGTAAAAATTCAGGTTTTTTAAGTTTAATGAACACACCTAAAATAGCTAAACTGGAAATGTAATTAAATTGTTAAATGTGGAAATTGTCACAAGCAAAATGAGGAACTGGAACTGGAAAAATTCCCAAAGTGTTGAGGAATGTCCATGTGTAGTTGTATTTGCACAGACCAGATCTCCAACTTTAATTGGAAATTTTACAGTAGACAAGTATATATCTCAACCTAAATACAACCTGGAAATATACCTGGTTTTGACTTCCAGCATCCTTTAAGATCTAATTTTAAGCCATTAACTGGTGTGACCATTTCTGTCAGACAAAATTGTTTGTTAGGTCTTCATTGCTACATAGGATCAGTACTACATAAAAATTAATATTAATGTCACAGATTAATAACTATGAAATTATTTAAAGATAACAATCTTTAAATGCCAGATATTACTATGGCAAGAAAAGGGCAAGAGATATCTCACAGAAAAGTGGGTTGGTAAGCAACAAACCCTGTGGTTTCACCCTCTGATAACAAGATAGCTGCACAGCCTGGATTTAAAGAAAGCAAATTCCTTCTCACCACCTTTTTCTGTGAAGAAAATTAAGCAAAAAAAAAAGCTTGTGCTACTTCTTTCTCTATTCACAGTCAAGCTGAATATAAGCAGCCTTTTAAGAACACCCAGGCAGTGCAGGTTTTATTTCTGTTTAGCAGATAAGCCATTCCGTGTGAAAGTTTCACTCTGGAAATTGTTATTGCATTCTGCATATTTTACTCTATAGTTTCAGAGGAAAAGATAAACTTATCACCTCAGGTTTTGTTTAATTTTTCTTTCTATATTAGGCTGTCTATATGTCTCCATCCTGCTTCTTCTCTGTAAACAGTTTCACTGCATTGAATTAGAAAGGACAGGAGAATAAATAAAATTTTCTCTGCCTTTGAAATCACACTGTTTTTAACCTAAAGGAGTCTGGGTGTTTCCACTCTGCCCTGAGCAGCTTTAAAAGTGAGAGTGGAAGGCGACAACATAAACTGTTACAACAATTCTCTTAGGAGCTGCCTTGCTGCAGGTGGATTTGATAGTAATGTGTTTGTCAGACTTCTAGCACTCCTGCAATCCATGAGCTAAGGGCAGTCCTGGGTGAGTGTCCTGAGTGCTGATCACAGCAATTGCACCACTGAACTGTTTCTCATCTGACCAAATGGCCGTGAATAGGTTTTATTGCTTAATGAAGAGATTATGTTATTAAATACTGTGGCAAGTTTTATTTTTCTATATTTTTCTTATTTGAAACACTGTATTAATGTGAATGGCAAGTATTCACTGTGTCTGAAAAAATGAGGTAATTGCAAAAGGCCAAGGCCATTTCATAATCGCAAATTGAACAATTCTGTTACTACAGATTAGACACCTGGAAATTATTTGATGTTGAGTAAGAAGCAATATCTTTTTCCTCCTGCCCCCTAGTACAAAATATTGAATAGAAAACATTTAATTAAGGCTATTCTCCAGGCTACGGAATTGTTTCCATTAAATGTCCACCTCTCCTGACTTCTGCTCATTTTGGGAAATTAATTGAAAGCAATTACATCTTAGAACTATTTTGTCTTTTTGCTTTAATCAGTCGACTCCTATGCAGGTCTCCTACCTCTTAATGATGATATTTAATCTTGTAATCAGTGTATGGGATGCTCTGTATATTGATATGTACTTCAAGCTGTGTCTATTTGTTAACTTTTTGCAAAGTTAAAGAGCATCTTATTTCAATCTGAACAGACTGCATAAAGTATAGAAATGTAATGTGAGTATTTTGTAGACGAACTAGCAGAGGTATCATTTGTCTTTATTTAAAGATAGTGCAATTTTAAGGTTTTTTTGTGTGTGTATATATACATAAATACATACTTTTATATATATATATGTATAAAAATAGTGTGCAGGTGGAGAGGAGTTGAGTGAGAACATTGGGGTTAACTTTTGTCATCCAGGAAAGAACACAACACGCTGTTAGTATGTTATGTTTTGGAGAGGGGTAATACCTACACTTTAGATCTGGTCATTGAAAAACGGCAGAGATCTTACTTCTAGTTTCAGATACCAGTTTTTCCCCAAAAAAACTGAATAACAACCACATCAGCACTGGATTTTAATATCTTTATATATTAACATATTGTATCTCAAAACCAAGACTCATTTCACAGAAAGGTCCTTGGAGAAAAGGAATATTTCCCTTGGCAAAGTATTAAGTGTCACATCTTTAAGCACACATAGTCTGAATGGCTGCACTGGAATTTTGGAGTTGTACATTTAGATTCAAAACTCAAAAATGCTCAGAAGGTAAGTAATCTTATCAGGCTAATATTTGAAAGCCCCAGGTGCTCGACCAAGCCTTACCTTTACTTACAGTATAGTATTTTTTAGTTGTAAGAACTGCAGAAAATCTCTTTTAAAATATAAAACCAAAATGGGTGTTAAAAAATATCAGCAAGATTCTAAAGTGCAGCGAGACAGGACAATAGACCTGGCAACTGAGAACTGTCTCAGATGTTTTTGTAGTGCCTAAAAATCACTCAGATGCAATACATTATTTTTTATAATGAAAAGAGATCACTACTCTGTGAAAAATATCCCAGATTTAACACCTTAAAGGATTTAAGGATAGATAACACACCAGATGAAGGTTTACTAGAGGCAAGCTGAATGTCCATCCCAAGTACAAATATATGCATAAACAATTATAAGATTAATATTTCCTTTGTGATTCGATGCACATCCCAGTTTAACCTTTGCTTAATTTTGCAGTATATTTAAGTACATTGCTGAATCAGTGCCTCAAGTAGAATAATTACATTGATGGCATGGTATCAGCTGGAAGCCTGGAGGTTCAGTTTTCCCCAACACTACCCTTTGAAGTAATTGTACAGGCTTGTTCTTGCTAGAGGTGCCCAGACCCAGTGGATTTCCGGACGTAGCAGGTATTTCCCATCCCCATCTGATTGTCCATATAAGATTGTCAAAAGAGCAGCTGAGAAAAAAAGCCCCTTCTAGCAGTTTTGATGGACATGTAATGTTTAAGAGTAAATTTGGCTGCTGGATCTGATATCAAATGACTGCATTTAACTGTTACTCTGAGAGAAACTGAAGACTTTGAAGCCTTCTGCTTCACTTTAAATCAGGAATGCCTAATGCACACTCACACAGAGGACTCTGGTGTCTCACCTGCACTGCAGCCAGTTGCTGTCCCTAGAGCTGCACATCTGCAGCAGCTGGCCTGGGCCCCACGGTCCCTTCAACCTCAAGCCTCTCTTGTAGTCTGGCACTGGGCATAATCTCAGATCCCTCAGCCGGGCTGGTTTGCTGTTCACCTGTGGACATGCACACAGATCACTAACACAGAGTGCAAAACAACTAGAAATGGGATTCAGTGAGAGAACATGATAAACTGTGCTGCCAGTAACCTGTTTGGGCATCATTAGCTCCTTTTAATCTCATTTTCCTCTTATTTCTCATATTCGTGCCTCCTATACCTACTTAGCTCCTTCCCAAACAATCCTTAAAACATGCCATAAAAGGTTTTACATGATCCCAAAATGATCTTCCACCCTGGATCCCATTGGCAGGAGTCTACTTTAGTTTACATGGTGATGCAAAGAGAGTTTCTTTCATTGTTTCATATTTGTAGGCTATAAATCAGGTTCAGCAGTCCTGTGCTTCTTCTTTGATGGTTTTAGGGATAGCTGATTCAATGTTCTGTAATTTTCACCAATTACATTTTCACTGATGAGGCTACCAGAAGTCCTCCACCTGTCATTGTTCTCCTGGTCCCTGTGGGGTCTCTCTGTCTGATCTGAGAGGGTTTGTAAGAAAACCTAGGAGTCATGCTCCTTCCCTTCAGTTTCCTTTACCTTTCCTTCGGTTTTGGGCCTGGTGGTGGAAGCACTCTTGTGTCACGGGCACTTTTGCATTTCCTATTTTCACCCACGTGTTACAGTCAGGACTACAACTTCCAAAACATTCTATGGGGTGAGTGGAGGGAGGTGACCTCAGAAGACACCTCCATGCTACTTAAAGGTGAAGATACTACTTAGCTGATCTTTATGCTCTGCCTTTTGTAGCTCTGTCCACGGTATATATGAGCTGTTTTAGGAACCTGTGTTAAGCAACAGAGTTAGTACTGCACATGTACTTACTCCCACTCTACATCAGTAAACTATCACCATAGAAGAGTTCAGTAAAATACACAAGAATTTGAGAAAGGCAAATAGTTGTACAATAATAGCACTTTTTAGTCACTGGCCTCGCCTAATATGAGGTATTTTGTCTGACATCAGTTATATTTCCTAAATACCCTCAAACTGGGCACACATATTGTGAGCACCACTTGTGAACTTCAGGAAGGATTTAGGTCAGAGATTAATGTGCTTTTGGAAGAAAAGTCATGTTAATCCTTGTGGTATTGTCTATTGATACTATGTTAATCCTTGCAGTATTGTCTGTGGATAATTTAAAGCAGCCAAGAAAAATGAATAAATTTTGCTCTAGGAAGAAAAGGATATAACAACAGCTTCTTTTGGTAAAGAAGCTGTTGTTATATCCAACATATAATAACCAACATTATATATATAATAACCAACCTACTGGGCTGATGCTACAACTGTGGAAAACAAAAATTATTCTCACTGACCTAGAATGTGAAGACAAGTTTTCTAGTTAAGACAAGGAGCCATAGGGAAAAACAAAAAAATAGTCCAGCAAGATATGGTTTAGTGATGTGCTATTGCATGTGCATGCAGGTGTTTAAGGCTCTCCAGCAGAGGAGAGAGAGCATACATTCCATTTCACTTTTGAGATGGTAGCAGGATCACAGTGCTACCAGTAAAAGAAATGCTCTGAGTATTTAATATTTGAAGATATCTGTTGTGTGAAAATACAAAGGATTTTTTCACTGCATAAGATACAAAAAAGCATTTTTAAAGCTTCCACTTTTAATTCTATAAACAATTAAATTATATTCTCTTAGATTTTATTTTTTTTAAAGCAATAGAGAATGTGCTGCATAGACATATAAGGGAAAAGCCTGGGCCTGCACTGTTTTCTTTTCCACATTTGCATGGGTAAGACCTTAGAAACTGGGAGCTGTTGGACTGCAGGAGAAACCAGATCTACAAAAGACAACTATGCCTTTAAGCACTTTTTAAATACAACCTGAAAGTCACAGACTACAATACTAATGATATTCCAATGCAATTCTAATGATAACTGATGCTGTGGTGGCTCTTATTCAGCCTGTAGTTACTAATATAAGAGGCAGATATTTGAGAAACTAAGGCAACAGAGTCACTGTGAGCTTCTGTAAGGCAGAGAACAGCTGAAAGCCACCAAAAACCCACCAGCAATAACACCATCAGATTCTAGAGATGAGGAAGGGTTGACAGTGCAGCATTAAGCTGTGTGATAACTATTCTGTCATGTAGTAGTCCTTTGAAGTTGCTTGCATTAGAGCACCAAGTTTGCCTTTATAAACTTTAAGTGTTCATCCATAGAAGGGCAAAGTTTTCATCTTCAACCTGCACAGCTTCACAGACTGGAAGAACATGACTTGGGTTTACTGGGAACTACTTTAAGTTCTGACAATCTTAGAAGGAATTTTTTTTTTATTTACCAGTTTGTTAGTAGGAAAAAAAAATACATTTTGAATATTTACCTGAACTGATAATTTATCCCTTTTTTCCTGTAATGTGTGTGTGAGCACATGTACAAATTTACCCCAAACTGAGGGGTATTTTTATTATTAATAAATTGTATTAACAGAGTTTTTCCTGGTTTGTATACCTACATTGCATTGTTTTTTTAAACTACATTTACCATTAAATGTAAATAATATTACTTTAAAAAATTTTGAGCTTTAAAAAAGTGAATGATTCCTCCACTCATAAATCTGTACTTTGTAACCCAACAAGAAGTAAGGCTTAGATGTTTGCTTTGAGAATGAATACAGGGTATCTACAGATCAATTTTTTATGGTTGTAAGCAACTCTGATTCAATGTGAAGTAGAAATCTTCAAAGACTTCAGTTGATCTCAGTGTAATAGTTAAATGTAATTATTTTCCATTAGATGCAAGCTGCCAAGTTCACTCTTAAGAGTCTATGTACGTCCCAAAGAAAAGCTGTTCAAAGGAACCTTTCCTCTCTGCTGCTGCACTGTTCTGAGATTCCTAAATGAACCAATACATGACAAAAGGTTGTTCAGTCAGTGTTACACATGTAGCCCAGTGCACCCAAAAGGCAGTAGATTAATTCTTAGAATTCTAGTCAGAAGTCAAAAACAGCTAAAGACCACTTCAGCTTTGAAACTCATTATTTATGATTTTTCAAGCAGCTGTCCATAGTGAGGAGGGTTTCCTAGTCTCAGCCACTACCACAGCTGATGAAAACAAAAGGAACAATGTCTGACTTGAACTGCATTCTTTTACACACAGCCTGCAGTGCAGTTGCTGCTCTGCCATCACTTGTAAACGTAACTGTGAGCACCATCAAAAGTGATCAATGGCATGAATACAGAGTAATAAAAAGAAAGAAAGAAGAAGCGGTGCAAAACCCCCTCCATTTTACAGCAATCTAACATTTCTGACTTCCAGGGATCGATTCTTTGTTGTCACATTAACACAGGACAACATGTATCAGCTAACTCATTTCCAGTTTTCTGCTGTTAAAACCCAGAATGCTTCCTTGGAACCTATTAGTAAATCTGGCTTCAGTGAGCCAAAAAGGCTCAGCTGAAAAATTTTACTGGAATTAGATTTTTGAAACTGTGGGGCATAAGGTATTCTCTTCCTCTTGAATTCCCAGTTTAATTACATTATACTAGGCATGCTGACAACAGAAAAAGCATCTTTTCAATAAACGCTTTTAATCCCAACAAAAAAGAGTAGCTGTGGAGAGCTCTGTGGGGCCATAGCCTTTTACAGAGTCTTTTAAGGTTACTCCTGCTCATTAGAAAAAAAACTCACATGAATAATTAAGGAAAAATTGGAAAGAGAATCTAGCCTTCCTGTATCCTAGCTGAACATACCAATGCTTTTTGTTGGCGTGTAGTAACCACTGCCTACTGCAGTGGATATTTTAGAAATCTGAGTATGTACTTCTGTCATTTGTTGAGTCAGACAGCCAGAATAGATTTTTGAGTTTAGTTTTGACAAAAACTAAACTAACTTCATCAGTTTGTCAGGCAACTATACTTATTCAGTCTTATTTAGGCTGATTTTCATCAGGAGAGCTCTCTGTGCTTTGCTAAAATGAGAAAGCAAATCCTCAAGTGCAAAAATGAACGTGGAAAATGGGATTTTTTTTTTCCTCTTTAAGCAGGGGCATTAGAAATTAAGACTGGAGTAGGGAAGGTGTAGATTATAACATCTCCTCTGTACTTCTCAGTCAGAGTTACTCTTGAGTGCAGGGGACAAGGACTCTTCTTCTCTTTAAGCAGCAAATTGACTCAATCGAAGCTCCACTGAGGCAGACTAGAGCAACTCAACTTAGCAAATTTATCACT
Source organism: Dicaeum eximium (assembly GCA_013396995.1). Lineage (NCBI taxonomy): Eukaryota > Metazoa > Chordata > Aves > Passeriformes > Dicaeidae > Dicaeum > Dicaeum eximium. Next base: position 212,452 of record VWZP01002293.1, on the reverse strand, counting down.
CATAAGGTGGACTATATTGCCCCAAACTGCTTCTTTTGCTTGCAAAAGGACTACATTTTCTAGACTGTGCCATCAGAAATTTGTGGTGTAAAAGCTGTTGCAGAAGAGTGGAAGTTGCTAAAGTAAGTTAGGCTGAGCTTACAGATCCTTTACATCTGGAGAACGGAAACGTGAATCTGTGACACCAACAGGCATCAGCATGATGTGCAACACTTTGGTACCACAAGGGAGGAAGTCACTTTTGGCAGTCATCCTGATGCATTTAAGCTTTCTATAAAATTTCTAGATATATCAGTTTCTGCTTCTGCACGAGCCTGGAAATATGATTCAGCCTTTACAGATGATGACATGTCCCAGTCTAGTTCATTCTCAATTCATTTTGGGTTTGCTAAATTAAGTTTTCGCTCTTCAGCCCCTTCAGAGCTCAGTTCAGGAAGATTTTTCCACTTGTTTCTCTTGCAAAAGCAGGAAAAGCAGAAAGTGTGTCTATTTACCTGTCTGTTAAGCTTCATTTGATCACCTCTCTGTTACAGAAAAGAAATCCTTTACATTATAATGGCAGAACAGCTAGTGATGTGAGATAGGAACTTTTTCTGTTACTTTTTATTGTTCCTTTTTTCATTTTGAATAAATATTTTAGTCCTCAATCAAAACCTTTTTGTGCTGACAGATGGACCTGATTTTTCCCCAGTTCACAGCAGGTTAAATCAGGAGATAAAATGATTATACAATGAGTGAGAAGAGTGCCGATTAGACTGAAAGGAGACTTAATCACATAATTTTGAAGACATAGTTCCCTTGATGTAGCACCTGTGGAGGGGATTTCCTTTCCCTTTTTTTCATCCTTTTAGGCTTCTTCAGATATTTTCCTATTGGTTTAATATTAAGGTTTTAAAATCAAGTAATTTGAGATTTTTTTCCTCTTTGCCTGAGCTCATATTTAATTAATACCTGCTCAATAACTAAGACTTTGCATGATTTACCCTCATTGAATGCTAACTTAGACTCTCTTAAAGCAGCAGGCATTGCTTAAAGGTATACATTTAGTTTTGCTCTTTTTTGTCAGAAAGGAGTACAGAATACATCATTGACTTAGAGAGATGGATTAAAAAATAGCTGCATCTTACTGTGATCCTGAAATAAAAGTCTGCTTTGCTGCAGGATACTAGAATACATATGAGAGAGCACTTTCTTGTAATAAAAGCTGGCAGCTGAGCTTTCATTACCTAGTCACAAAAAATGACATCTGGAGTGAGACAAAGTCAGACGCAGAGATGAAGAGAAGTTAAAAGTCGCTCGATCAGAGACAAAAATTGAGGTAAAACCGTGACCAAGAGGTGACAAATGCCAAAGACAAGGGGAGTAAATTTCCCTGCCAAGGGATATAACCCTGAATAACAAGGAATTCAGGTCTCTAAGGCCTACAGATAATCTGTTTTCTGTATGAGACTAATCATAAATTTATCTGTGTCAAAATGGATAAAAATATGTGCATCCAAGTCTCAGAGCTCCTACAGCTACACAATGGAGTTCTGCAGTGCCCAGGGGTAACTTTCAGGCCAATACTGCTCGAGGCTAAAATGAAATTAGCAGCATGGGCCTGATAGATCTCCTCCTAAAATAAAGTGGAAGCTTTCCATTCACATTTATGAGAGCTAGATTAGGTCTGATATTTATTTCTGAGATCCAGTACACTGGCCATCCTCAATATTGGCCTTTTGGTACAAACCCAATTCGCACCTGAGCTTTTAATTTACAGATGACATGACTCCCAAAGCTACCATGAAAAAAAAAGGGTTTTTACCCTTGCTTTTCTCTCCAGTCTCATGGGTCCTAGGTACAAATTGCTTAAAGTAATTCAGACATTAATATTCTGTGTCTTCTTTGTCTTTTTATCTGTCAAATATTGAAGAAATTTGTTTTGCAAAGAGGTGCATAATAATCAATTTAAACATTGCACCTTTTAAACTGAATCACACAGTGAGTAATGTGGTTTGAGATAAAATACAAAGGAGGTTGGGGATTAGAGGATTTATAAGTACACATTTTAGCATGCAACTATAAGTATCAGACCACCCAATAGTTGTATTTATTGCTGTATTTTTTTATTTAACTATGAAAACACATTAATGTTAACACTTTATGGAGGGAAGAGGCTTCTGTTCTTCCAAATGTTGCACAAATTATTGATATTTGTGAGGTGTGGTATTGTACAAAGACCCTGTGTGTATCACCTCTATTCACATGAATATTTTACATATAATAGTAGCCTCCTAACATCTATCCCAATGAATGCTGGAAAGGGAGCAGATTGCAACTCTTGAGTTTAATGTTTTATTTTAAGGACTAGTAAAACATTTCTAACGTATTTTTAAAACCCATTGGCATTCTCCTCCTCACAATCAGTGAAACAGGCTGTTGCTAATGTGGAATGAAGCACTGTTTTACCTGCAAAATAGATGTTATTGCTTTGAACATGCATGGCCAAATCAGCTTCTTAAATCTGAACTGTGCTAAGCAAAAGGCTGAAAGACAGTTTATCACTGTCTGCAACAGGTGTGCTACCAGCCAATTCCATTCCTGTTGAGCTGGCATTCGAGAATTATCTGCAATAATGGAAAGAGATTCTTACTTAATTTGTACTCCAACTAATTGTTTCATGGTTTATGAGCTCAGCATTTCAACAAGCAGGAACAAAGCCAAATTCTGTTCAGAAACTACCTGCTTGAAAACAGGTATTGTAAGGGCTTCAACATTCAGTTTTATGTTTAATTAAAAACATTATTTCTAATATCCCAATTAAACCTTTTATTGCCTTAAAATCTTGGGGTGGAAAAAAGTTGCAAAAATAATGTTTTGAAAACATTAGCAGCTAACTGCAAATCTTAGTGTGAAAATGTCTGCTTTCCACAAAGGACTAGAGATGAGATGATGCCTTTCAGGGGATCAGAAAGGAGGTGTTCTTAAAATAAAATTGGTCCAGTTTCATTGACTTATTCACCCAAAGCCTTCAGTGATTGCTTCTAATATCATGTTGCAGTGTTTTTCATCTGCCAGTGAATGCTCTGCTGCATTCAATCACCATAATTCAGATTGACTCAAATGCAGTTGCCAGGTTCAGAACCTGGAATATCCTCTTGAAAGCCAGGGGTTTTTATTTCTTTTATTTTTAAATGCCATCAGGGTAGCTACTTGTCTTAAATTCTTGTCCAGGAATGTAAGGTAAACCACAGTAATGAAGGGATCAGGAGGTATATATGTGATCTGTACAGAATGATCCACTTTTATTTGCTATAGAAAGAATGAACCAGAAAGAGGTTTACAAATTTCTCTGGAAATGTTAGGATAACAAGAGGCCAAAGCACATAAGTAAGGAAGGGGATGTGCAGTTCTGACTGCCTTTTGTGAAGGACTTTAAGCAAAGCTGATGGTACAAGGAAAAGAGAGAACCTACAAGTGTAACTGCACTTTGTGATTCAGGGTTCACCTCTTGTGGAAAGAGAACATTCCTGATTCAGACCTTCTCCAAAACACAAGATAATAAGCCTATAATATATATTAGGCTTGTGTCTCATACTTCCACCAAGTGAAAGTCCTTCAAAAGACAATAAATACAGGTTTATTAAGGGAAATCCTCTGGGGAAAAAGAGTTAGTGTGGCTGTTTGAAAGCTAAACACAAAGACCATATTTCGATATTGCAAAGGTGACTAGGTTAATGACATTTAGAAGGAATATAGCTAATATTATTTTTTAGCTTAGGAAATTGAGACACAGATGATTTTGTTATTTGCATATAAATTACATTAAAAATTGTTTAACCAAGACTTTTGGCCCCATAGAACATGAAATTGAATTAAAGGGGGGTTTTGTGGGTTTGGAGGATTTTTAACATACAGGAAGAAATCTCTGGGGGTTTTATTGTTGTATTTGTTTCTAGATGACAACTTGGACTTCATTAGAAGTCTGAAGATTCCATATCAGTAAGACACAAAATGATATGAATTATTAATTCAGGTCCTCTGTCTCAAGTTATTCACTTTGGATGTCTGTATCTTTCCACAAGCATCCTTTGCTGCTTAAGCCACACAAAGGTGGGTGAGAAAAACTGTGAATTAAAGGCAGACTTCCCTATGAGAGGATAAGAACTCCTGAATGTGGAATGGTCCTTATGAAATAAGCTCAAATAAGGTCTAAAGGACTGAATGCACAAAATTTAATAAATGGGGCTCTGAATTTGCCTTTTATCTGGGAGTTGGCCAATGGCAATGGTAAATGCCTACATACATCTGTCTAGGGAGGGTGTAACACCTTTGCTTATCCTTGCTGTATGCCTGTGTACCTGTTCAGCAGAGACACAGCAGTCTTGGACTCTGTAAACACATCTTTACATAATGTTTTAATGTTTTGAAAACATTAGCAGCTAACTGCAAATCTTAATGTGAAAATGTCTGCTTTCCACAAAGGACTAGAGATGAGATGATGCCTTTCAGGGGATCAGAAAGGAGGTGTTCTTAAAATAAAATTGGTCCAGTTTCATTGACTTATTCACCCAAAGCCGTCAGTGATTGCTTCTAATATCATGTTGCAGTGTTGAGAGGATATAACATTTCAATTAGATCATGGTTTTAGACTTTAAATTATTTGCTTCAATCAAAGTATTTACAGTTTTGGTGTGTGGGTTTTGGAGCATTGATACATAGTGGCAATAATGCATTCGAACAGACATATTGGTATTAGAAATAGCATCCTGTTACAACTATGATGGCATGGATTTAAAAAAGCATCTAGCATCTTTCCCAACCATTATGAAAATTCAGCAGTACATTTTCAAGCATAAGACTGCTTTCCCAAAATAATGCAGTTAGTGCTTTGTAACCTGTTATGTGAATATTTCTCTCTACAGCTCTCTTCTGCTTGGTTTCACGTCACTTTCTAATCTATTCCCAGTGAATGTGCTTTCTTAGTCAAGTAATAGTCTGCATTATTGTATACCAGTGTGCACTAGAGATGCAGAATAGAGCCACAGAGAACCACATAAAATTTCTTACCAATGCAGTTCTGCATCCTTTATCTGCAGTAGAATTCCACATTGTCATAACAAAGACCTCCTGGGCAGTGGAGCACTATTGCCCAAATCTGAACTCTTTTAAAAACCAAAAATAAATTTCTAGTAACTTTAATTATCACAAAACTGGGGAAAACAAGTAATTTCTCTAAAGGATTCAAAAACTTGCATTTTTTACGTTAACTTCTTACTTCTTTGTATTAGTCTCTGCAGTGGAACTGCAGAGAATTTGAAATGGCTCTTTGAAATGCATTTGAAACGATTTTTTATGCTGGCTCCTTGCTTGCATATTAGGTTTTAATCTAGGAAATGTTTAAGTGTCCTCACCCTGATTAACTGTACCTAGTGTCAAGGGAACTCATTAAACTAAACATTGAAATGTTAGTAATGTTTTTTATAAGTGTAGCTTAGATAGTTGTAAAAGAAAGCCCAAAACCCTCCTTGACAGAAAGCTCTTTTTTTCAGGTCTACTAAACATGCATGCAAGGCTTTTTTAGCATTAGAATTATTTGTCATTTATTCAATTCTCACTCTTTTAAAATTAGAGTAGTTTATTCTGTATACAGAATTAAGTCCCTCTCTGACTCAGCATTTCAGACTTTTTTGCTTATCAAAACAGGTATTTCAGATTGTTTGGAATATTGAGCACTAATAAGAGAAATTTCTCGATTTGCTCTTCATTTGTCTTCCCAAGGCTTTTTTTGTCTTTTTAGTTTTGTTTGGTTTTTTTTTTAATATTGTTTCCCAGTTCTTGACACTTTCACAATTTTCCAGTATTCTACTTCCAAGGGAAATGCAATAGGTATGGTCTCAATACGTTGGAGTTTTTTTATTATTATTTTTTTCAAATATTAACACTGTAACGCTTCAACTATGCTAAATAGCCTACACAGTAGATCCCTCCAAAACTATATCAAGCACTAGAGGGTAAATTACATTAAACATACTCAAGTAGAACAAGTATTGGTTTTCTCCTCATCTGTAATAAAAAATAATTGGTTTATGTAGACCTACATAAAAACATAAAAAGTGGGTTTATGGAGACATTTAGGTAGAAAACCACATTATTATTATTTCCAATTGGTTAAAAAACTTGACAACACTTCAGCCTCTTCCACCTTTTAAAAAAATTTCAATCACCTTCACATAACATGAAGAAGGATACTTTAAAGAAATGTTTTAAGTTTTGTATTCTCCTTGATTCTCAAGGACTTGTTTTCCCCAAAGATAACAGGTTCTATATAAAAGTAAAGTTGTTTGGACTCACTGGAAATAGATTTCCAGTTCCTAATGAAGTCTTGAGAGTAAAAAATGGCTAATAAAGAGGTGATTTTTAAAAAAATTTCTTTAACTTTTGAAATACCCTGAAAACTTTTTGCAAGAACAATGCCTACTAAAAATCAAGTAAAGCAAAATTATGCAAACTTCCCATTCATTCATGTACTGGGGACTTTATTTGAACTAAAGAGAACTATTTTTTTTCCATTCTCACATTTACAGAGTTTCCTGAAAATGTGCACATGCTACAGGCAAAATATTAACCTTAAGAAAGAGTTGAGACAACAAGAGAGTGAAAAAAGCTAATTCTGCAGCAAGTCTAGTAGGACACTGATGCACCTTTCTTTATTCCATTAAAAAGACAAAGGTTGTGAAGATGCCATGAAAACTCTGAATTTAACAAGAAGCCTCTCCTCATCTTCTATTTTTTCAAAACTCATTGTATTCCCTGGTCAGCAAGAAACAAGGTAAAAGGAGAGAATAAAACAGGCACATTCCAGCATCAAAGGGAAACATCTTCCTGATTCTGGGCATTGCTGGGACTTCAGCTGTGCTGCTTAAGGTGAGGCTGCAGAGCATTTCCATAGGACCTCTTTTTCTTGTCTACAATATTTAATTAAATACAGAAATCTTGCTGTGATTTAATAGAGAAGATTTTAGTGTTTCAAGAAACAGATTGCTTTATGTTTTGTAATCATGGAGAAGGTATACAAAGAACATTTGGAAGATTCTGTGATTCTGAAATTGTAAGATTTTAATTATAAAATATTTCTTTCTTTCAATTTTATAGTCTCAAAAAAAAGTTTTGTGTGACTTAGTCACACAAGCAGTGAGGGTGTATAAACCTTCATGAGATTCCAAACCGAGGTACAATAAGAACACTTAAGGACTGCAGGTTTTCAGTTTCCTCCAGGTAGTCCAAAAGGTTTTTTAGTGACTTGTTCAAAAGTGATATTTGCAAATAAGTTTATTGCAATATGTTATGATTTGAATTACAGCCTGCTAAACCTGACAGTGAGGTAGACTTCCTGGACACATATACAAAGATATTGCGCTAATTTTATTATTATTATTTCCTTTTTTTCTTAAATTACTCAATTTATTAGGGCAAATATGGCTACTTTTGCACAGTGCTATCTATGACATAAACATCCAAAGAGATCTCAGTGATGATTGATCTTGAATAAAGCTTAATAGATTTAAGTATGTATTGGCTGCTCCATTATTATTATTATTATTGTTGTTGTTGTTGTTGTTGTTGTTGTTGTTGTTGTTGTTCCATTCTAAGTGTCTTTATTAATTGATTACATTCTCCGTGTGTTTTTAATAGGTTACATTCAAATCTTCAGCATTCTAGACATGTAGCAATCATCCTATCACCCTGTGAGGGTGACTGGGCCCTGGAACGGGTTGCTCAAGAGAGGTTGTGGAATCCCTATCATTGGAAATATCCAAAATTCTCTCTGCACTGTCCTGGGCAACCAGCTCTAAGTGTCCCTGCTTGAGCAGGTGGAGGCCAAGGTAACCTCCAGGAGCCCATTCTGTACTGAGATTTGCACAGGAGTTAACAACTAAAGTTTTTAAACCATTTGGTTTTTTTAGAGAGTTAAACAATTTGAAGTTCATATTTTTGACCTGAGGGAATTATGAATGGATAATACACAATGAAAAAGTTCAAGCTGGTTGATGGATCTCTGTAGCAGAGCACTTCTTGCTCCCTTACATGCAGAAACTCTGTTGTGATGAAAAATGGGGAAAGATGAGCAGAATAGATACAGCACATATTATAAAAGGGAGAAGAAAAATCACAAAGGCAAAGTAATTTACAGAAAGAGCCTTCACTATCACAAAGCAGCAGAGACACTGTACACCCAAATAATGCTTTTGTAATAAATCTGGAGTTCCTCGGACCAGGCTGGCAAATTTTACAGCTATTATACATTGGTGGAGTCATAGAATAGTTTGGGTTGGAAGGAACTTTAGAGACCATCTACCTCCAACCCCTCTGCCCTGAGCAGGAACCACTCTCACTAGACCAGGCTACTCTGAACCCCCCCAACCTGGCCCTGAACACTTTAATAGTACCACTTAATGGTATTACTGATTCTTGGGTTTAGTGCTGGTCTGGCAATAATTTCCAATGAAACAAAGAAGAGAAACACAAC
>VWZP01002293.1:149602-203870 GCA_013396995.1 Dicaeum eximium | reverse complement strand
GTAGAAATGAGCCTTGGTTAAAGGTTCTTAGGAACATGGGGGCAACACTGAGACTTTTTAAGGAAAAATCACTTAGGTGCAGTTGTTTCCTTTATCAGAGGGGGCAGAATAGCCAATGAAACCAAATACCAAAGTGTAAACTAATGACCTTAGATTGCCTGTAAAGATACAAGGAAAATGCATGTCCAGTAAATTGGCCAATAAAGTAGCATCTATGAATTTCTGTGAATTTCTGTATTCAGAAATAAAATTTAAGTGCCCACGATATGAACAGATGGTCTAAAATTAAACAAATCACAGAATGTGCTGAGTTGGAATTGACTCCACAAGGATCAAAGGCCCTGCACAGGACACCCCAAGAGTCACACCCTGTGTCCAGACACTTCTTGAACTCAGGCTTGGTGCTATGAGCACCTCCCTGGGGAGCCTGCTCCAGTGCCCAGCCATCCCCTGGGGGAAGAAACTTTTCCTGGTACCCACCTAAACCTCCCTCAACACCACTTCATACCATAAAAATCTACCAGTTAGACCAAAAACATGGACTTAAAGCAAACCTTCTTTGTCCAAGGCGGACTTCAAGTTATTTTGGACATTCAGTAAAATACTTCAGAATGAAAGGACCAGAAAAGAGCATTAATAAACACACATCAAAAACATGTTTATGTACTAGGCAGAAATAATATTTTAAGTACCTGGTCTGTGAAACAAATTTTAGTCATGACATTTTTCTCTTTTTTCCACAACCCCCCACATAAATCACACTGTTCCAATAAAAACACACGGAAAAGCAAAGGAGCAGTATCCTTCCTAGATGTCACAATCCACTAACTGCAAGATTTTCTGCATTTTATTTGACAACAATATGCATTCTCTTTCTTTTATTTTCAGCTCTACTAAATCAAGAGTCTTTTTAGAATAAAGAGCATGGAATGAGAATTATAAACAAAAGCTGATGTTAGATTCTGACCATAGTTGGATGTTTATACAATGTGACTTGCAGACAAATACACAATTAATATTTCACAGTGAGGTGGAATGTAGAAGCTGTTTCATTTTTCTGTTTTACCTCCTGTAATGTCTCTGTTGTTTTTTGGTTTTCCAGCAGAAATAGTTTCTAGAAACACATTGTTGATACATTAGAACAGAAATTTTTTCCAATGGAATATACCCTCATCAGATAAATATACAGATGACTCAATTAAAGCGAATTCCTGTTTGCTATATGTACAGCCCAAAATGAGCTTTCTTAGAAAAAAATTTAATTTAAAAACAGCAGACATCTTAAATGAAATAATTTATATGTAGTTTTAATGTTCTCCTCCATCTGTCACAATGGCATGAAAAAAACAATACCAAATACCCCTCGTTTGGCCTTTCTCATTTTTCATTCAAGGATAGCTGTATAAGGAAATATGAAAAGTTGACTACAAATTTACAATTCTTTGGGATACCATGTAAAGACTTACAGAATTTTCCATCTGTCCTAACAGCTGGAGACTTAGTCAGATCCCTGGCAGGAACTGTAATCTTTCCTTTCTAATTTTTTTTTCCCTTTGGTTGAAGATTGAGGAGGTCCATAATTTACCATGATTGCTTTAAGAAATGATGATGTGTAATGAAACATTCTGGCATATTACTCTTTAAACATGGAAGGAATGGGAAGTATGGAGGGCTAACTTGGCTTAATGAGAAATAGTATGTAAGGACAGATCTGAAAATTGCTCCAAGAAATCTTTCAGGAAAACAGAATTATCATATTTTTATGCTAAACACATATGTATACAAGTAAATAACTGTATTTCTCTTTTCTCATGTTCCTTTATGCCTTGATATGAATAAAAAGCACAGGAATTTAATTAACTTCAAGCTGGAAGCTGAATGTTTTTATGGGGCCAGGGGGTGGAAGAAGAGGCCACAGTCAATATTGTGTTTCAGAAAAATGAAAATATATCACAATTGCCTTTGATTTTTTATGTTGTATAATCTACAATGTATAATTAAGTAATCAAAACTTTCTTTCTATATTTATGTGGAATTATTTTATGTTTTCTCTCTTTCAAGTTAAATAAGAAAGATGAAAAATGCCACTTGTGAACACTGTGATATTTTGTACCTAAAGCTGCATACCCCTCTTCTGCACTTGAAGTTTCTACAACCTCTATTCCCTGAAATAATGTTGGCCATGGTATAATTTCACCAAATTTACAAAAATATTTTATAGAGTAAATATTCAGGCCCGTGAAGGCAGCCAAATGTTGCCTTTGTAGTTTCTTTTCAGCACTTATATTTGAGAGGCTATTTTGAACATTAGGAATATAAATGTTTTATGGAAATTTTGAGAGAATAGGAGTCCCAACCATTCTTGAAGAAACAATGTGATGAATAAAGAACCAGAGAATAAATTTTTTTTTTCAGAACTAGAGCAGCATTGTTTTCAAGTTGATAAAAGCACTGGAATGTCTAAATGATCTATTGCTAGTCAGGACACGTTGTGCTATATACTTCTACTAAATATAGTTAAACATACTGATTAAAAATCCAGGTCAGTGAGGGCAAAGTTTAATTACCTTTCTGCTACAGACTATTTATCTTATATTCAATAAATAATATATTTTATTTTTCTTTCCAAAAGCTGGAGAATATTATTTATCATATTTAAAAATGTATGGCAAATACAGGAGGGATCACACTATTTTAGCTGGGAGAAAAGATGACATGACAGGCAAGCAATACTTCTCAATTTTTTTCCCTTTTTTCTTTTCTTTTCCTTGTGTATATATACAAACTGAAGGCATATATTTATGTATACACATAACCCAAAGAAGACAAAATTTTTATCTTTAGTGCTTAAGTAATAATATTTTTGGTAAAGAACATCTCTTTGTGACTATTTCTGAAAAACATACATAATTTAAAAAAAAATTTTTCTTCTTAATGTGAATGAGGAAAAGCCTTTGTATGCATGGATTAAACATCAGGGATTTAGTATCTCCAGTCAGATTGCAGCATAATTTCATTTAGAATAAAACTTCAAGTATCTTTATGGAAAGATGGTGCAGAAATACAAAAATATATTTTAGTATGTTCTTAAGAAAAAAAAAAGTGAAATATTTACCACATATGAACAAACTTTATGGTGTTTCCCCAAACATAAACATTTTTCCCTCAACATGGTTTGCTTCTCCTATTATCAAAAAAAAGCTTCCTTTTTTTGTAGATGAAACCACTAAAACCACTGGTGTACACTTAAAAACCAGGGTTTCATGGTACTGAATTTAAGAGGACCACAGACATGATTTGTAATCATGCATCAGGTACCAACACTGCATTGTACAAGGTGTGTATATACATGTAGTGACAAACAGACATTTTAATCATGCTAATTCTAATTATTTTACCAGTCAGAAAAAAGATATTTCTTGCTTACTGTTTCATGTTGCTGGCAGGAAGCACAACTGACACTCATTAATTCAATGATACCTTGTTTTGAAAAACAGCTCAATGCCTAACAGAAGACAAAGTAAAAAGAAAAGGAATCTAGTATTAATTCTCTGCATTCCTTTGACTCTTTTCAGACTTTGTTTCAGCCTTTTAACATTAAGCCCATGTAATTTCATTTCAAGAAGCATTAGAACCAATGGAGTGGTTTTGCCCTTGGATATTGGGTGTCCTATACCTTCAAGGATCCAATGTTTGATTAAAAAAAACCTCATCAAAACAACAAATACATATCCCAACAAAAAAGCTACAAAACCAAACTAAAACCTGAAGCAAGAAAACCTTTAAAAGAATTGCTAAGTCTGTAAAGGCTTGCTTTGAAAAGTTTTCTTTATCTTACATACTTTTATAAAATTGGGGGAAGATGTGTTGTCATAGAAAAGCCCCGAGATAACGGGTAGACAATCCAGCATACCAAACTTTCATTGTTGCATAAAGGTTTATTTACAGTACTTGGTTGTTAAAATGTTCCCATTAAAAACAAAATAAAATCATCAGGCATTATGAATTAATAGCCTAGCAAAGGTCTTCTCTGACAATTTCATATAGATTAAAGCAGTGTAATCACATTTCTTAACATTTACTTAATACCTTGCCCTTGAAGTAAAAATTTCAATTTTTCAGTCAAGATAAGTTGTTACTTTCCCTATTTCCAGTCAGATAAATAATAACAAAGGATAAACAATTCAGCAAACAGATATTTTATTGAATATGCAGAGCTGATTAAAGCTATTACTTCTATTTGCATACATCGTGGACTACAGGATGTTGTTCTTCTATACCTTTGGTAGCATAAAAACTGTTGTGAGTAGTTCAGACAAAACCAAGGAAAATAATCAAATTAGCTGTTTGGTATAAAAACTTAGCTGGCTGGCGTCATGTAAATGGGGTTACAAACTGCTCCTGTGATCCTGTTCCCATCACAGCTGAAGATGATGGGCATATGGATGGTGTTAAAGACTTTAACCGAAGCAGCTGTTTGCAGAATGAGCACCTGTTGATGGCAAAAGGGCAGGTTCTCACCTTCATTATTTGGAAATGCAGAGAGATGTGGCTAAACATTTTCAGTGTGCAATGAAAGCCAGAAATCTTTAGGTTCTATGCTTGCCTCGAACTTGCAAACAGTGCCACAGCTTTTGACTTCATGCAGAGACTCATGGTGGAATAAAAACCTTTAAAAGTAGACCAAGACATTATCACAGGTTTTATGTTTCTTGGTATCACAAGTAACAATGTAGCATGAGGGAAGCCAAGTGCAAAAAGATCACCAGACTTGGGATGTCTTTCAGCTTTTTATTCACTCATACTACAGGGCCCAATTCACTTTTGCTGTCCTATCCCATTTTCCTCTGAAGCTGAACTTGCGGCTTTCTGTCTCTGTTGAAAAGAGATGTCCCATGTACCTTGATTCAATCAGGTGACAGTGCTCAGTCCATGAACCCTCCAGTTTAATTTACAGCCCCACAAAGTTAAAAAGGCCAAAATGAACCCAAAGGAACACTAAAGTATGATGCTGTGTGCCATGCAGTCTTCTAGATGCACACAGACTGTGTTGCAGAGCAGGATAAGAGGTGATTATGAAAGAAAAACTTATTGAAAAACTTTCTTCACACAGAAACACAGCACTAGAATTTACCAGAAGACTCAAGATCTCCTGCCTTTTGCATTCACAGGAAAAGGTCCAAGATTTAGTCCCAAAAAAAAAAAAAAAGTACTTCTCAGCTCCCACTGAATTTTAAACTTAAGATAGCTGTGAATTTCAGCATTTATAGCAAAAGACAGTGAGCTCTCCTTCTCAGTTTTGGATGAAACTGCTCAGTAGATACATGGGGTCTCAAATATAGATTTTAAGTTCAAGTGATATCAAATTCTACTTAAATAACATCTTAAAGAGGCCACTACAGGCTTTCTTGTCATAAGTAAAAACAGAAAAGGAAAGAAGAGACATGAAGACCTGGATCTGCTTCCATTCCTGGCCTTGCTACAAAATATCAGATTGACCACTGGTAAAACACTTAAACATTCTACAAAATGGGGATAATCTGATTTACCTCCTAAGCACTTGGGAAAGATAGGTTCTTGCATTCCTTAGGCTTTAAAATATGCCATACTGAAAGAAAATTTTGACTCACAGTAATTGATTTGCTCTGTACATACAAGTGTGTATAGAGAAAAATACATGAATGGGTGTGTTAAACTAACCTCCGAAATATATTCAACTTTTTGGTTTTCAAATATCTTTGGGTTTTTATAAATAAACTTCCTTTTTTTGTTGTTGTTTTGGTTTTTTGTGGCAAGGTATTCTTACTTGTTTATAACAAGAGAAATTGAACTTGAATTTCACAATAGGCATATGTAACAATTGACACTTAGGCTTTAAGGTACAGCCATGCTTTTTTGCACTCCCTATGTTATGAGTTTGTCTGTTACATGATGACCTGTAGCATCCACAAGAGCTGAGGCCAGAATAATATGTCTTAACATAGAGAACCTTTCTAATTGAATGTGATCAAGTTATTGTGCCCAGCAACATTTTTTTTTTTCAAAATTTGTTGCACATTTTTAATGACTACACATCGCAATAATCTCAGTTTCTCTATCTTAACAGTTTTAAAACAATGGCTGCTCCAAAACCAGACTTCATTTTCTGCTCTTCTGGTTTCAGTGCTAAGCCAGAGGGAAGACTGCCACCTAATGATCTGTAGGTAAGAGCAGGTTACAGCTGGTATCTTTTGGTTCCAAGTTTTTGCATCCTCCACTGCTTGTAGGCTTAGTAGACATCCAGTGGTGGCCAGTTGCTTTTATGGTTGGTTGTATTTACACACACAATTGTGGAGCTGCTTGAATTAAAAAACTGAATGGGGAACAGTGGTCAGCTTTCCATTTGGCTGTCTAACAATAAACAAGCTTGAAAGCATCTCAGCCTGCCTTTGAAAGGTTGTTGAGTGCAGCAGCGAGGCAAAGTCATCATGGGGAAAAAAAATTAAAATCCTGAAGTATCGTAGTTTGCTTTGCTAAATTCATGGAGTTAAGCAAGAAAATTATGACAGAAATGAAGGGCATGTGAATGAGGAAAATATTACAATCTAATAGTAGTTTTATAGAGAAAACTTCTTCTCCCATCACAAACCTGAGAATTACTTGGTGGAATGAAAAGATAAATACTTTCATGGTGCATTTGCAAAACTGCATGTAAATTGCAAAGTTGTATTCAGTAGGAGCCTTATTTCAATGTATTGAGACATTGCAGGGGGTGTCAGTCACATTAATACAGGCCTCGGGTGGTTGAATGTTCAAGCATCCCTTGTCTCCCATTGCACCAGAGGAATGTGTTAATGAGTCCATAGAACATAATCCTGTCATATTTTAATGCTATGTTAATTTAAATGGCTGAGGAACAAATCCTGGGGCTAGGAAGATCCATAGCATGGAGCCAAATGAAGCCATGCATTTTGTCTTCATCCTCTGGTCACACAGACCTAGTTCTTGTGAGTGAGAAATTTCTAAAGACACCTTGAGGGAGGGGGAGCTTCTGTGTAGCTGCCTTACTCTCAGCTCAGTTGTCCTCAGGGATCAGTGATAATAAGATTGCTCTGCTGAGGATTATTTGGGGGTGGATTGAGCATGAATTTTTGGCAACCCCGCTGCTTCGCAGAAAAGTTGAAGGATTTTTTTTATATCTCCTCTTTGTTGTGTGTTCTTAGCTAACAATTCCAAGGGAAAAATGAGGAAAAAAGTATTAAAGTGCCTTTGCTGCTCAGCAGTTCAAATACAGCCTTTTAACAAATGTTACAACTCCTCTTTTCAAAATGTAGTTCATTTTAAATATCTCAAGAATGAGAAGACCCATTCTGGCTTCAGCCTTCCCACAGATCTAGGGCAGGCACGGATGCTTAACTGGGCCAAGAATATCCTAAGTTACCCTGTGCTTGCTGAAGAGTGATAAGGATTTGTCTGAGTCCTTTTCTTGTCAGCAGATTGCCTACTCAGAGCTTACCTGACATGGAGAATACTTGGTTCTATGTTGGTGACATCAAATTCTTTCATTCTTTTGGGTGTACAAATAAGGATACTGATGTCATCCCCAGCCCTCCTCCTGTTCAGAAGCTCCCAAGGGAATTGTAAGCAAATTCAGGGAACCATAAGAGGTCTCTGAACAAATTTCAGCTCCATTTTAAATACAGAGAGCTGAACATGGGAGTTTCTGAACAGCACACAGTAATTATGAAAAAATACAGAGCAGGATAGGTGCAAATCATATATGTCCTCAAGGAGGTGAAAGGAAAATTTCAGCATTCTCAGGACTCCCAAAGTCAGCTGGAAATTTATATATCACAGCAATTTGAAGGTTCAGCAGCCTGAGAAGGGAATGGACACAAATATATCTACTCTAAATACAATTAATGGGGAAGACCAAATTGCAAAATTGTCACTTTGTCTCAGTTATCATGTCACTTCTGCATTCTATAAGTTGGAAGAAGACCTTAAAAATCATTTTCTGAAATAGACCTTGTACTTTATTCAACAAGATTCCTGTTAACTTTTTTTTTTGACGAGGTGATCTAAGAAATAATTGATGGACATTGCAAGCAGATAACCTGTACCCTCACAATACCCCTGTCTCATAGTCCTGTTTCACCTGTCATTTTCTATCANAAAGTGCAGTTCCTCCTGAGAGTGCCCTTTCTACCACTATGTGAAAAATCAGATTGGATTAATATGGAAAAAGAATGTTTGTGTGTGTTTGCTTGTTCAGAGTCCCAACTGTAAGGAAGAAGTCCTAATTTATAAAAATTTCAAATGTGAACTGGGAATGTCCTTAATTTCTTTTTTCTCTTTCTAGATTCTTTCTCCTGGTGATAAGCACACCTCTTTTCCAAAACGTCATTTATTCTCTGTTTTCTCTTGTTTGACTGAAGAGCCTCTCTCTATCTTAGGCTAAACTTGCGCCATTTACAGTCAAATTATAATTAACTAACCTTTAAAAAAATCAATTAATGACCAAATACTTGTAATCACAAGAAAAAAAAGAAGTGTATTTGTAAGAGAAAAGGACATTGACTACAATTCAAAGATATCTTAAGCACTTTCAACCACTGCTTGACAAAACAAATGAGCTACAACCTTAGCTTTGATGTCTTTTTGCTTCAGTGTCCATTAAATTGGAATTTTATTGGCAGACTATAGCTTAGTTAAGAATTTATTCATGCTATGTCACGCTGTCCTTTTGGCAAGGAGAGAAATCTGGGGAAAGATTTTTTAATTAGGTTTGGGCTTTTTTTCCTTTTGGCTTTAATGGACAAAGGTGACATTCCCCCTAAAAAATGAGTTATATACTTGTAAAAAACGTCTGAAAATATGGTTGCAGGGAAAAATTACAGGTACAAGTGTCAAAATTAATAACCTCAAGTAATAAAACTGCTTCAAAGATTGCTGCTTTCTTCAAAATTAAACAATAGACATAGATGCCGTCTTATGGAAATATAATCTCCAGTGTCATTCCCTGTTTATATGTGTAGATTTTTATAAGCCAGTCACACCCTTATTGCCTGATAACATCAAGCAGTATTAATCTTTGAAGATAAATAAATGTTATGGGTGCAAACCAAAGTCCAGTCTGGAAAGGAGGAAAAGAAAAAGTGACTTGATAAATATTCCTTATTGTTGAAACTTTCCAGTTTTGTTCTCTTCAGAAATTGAAAACTGCAGCCCCTCGCCACTCAGAAGAGAGAAAAAAAAATTAATCTGGTTATGAGTGATAAAAAAAAACCAACAAACTAGCTAAAGTGGCATAACCCTAGGAAAAATAATAGCTCTTGGTTTTTTGAGTATGTCCTGGGAAGTAAGCACAAGAGATGCATAAGCCTTTCTCCAGTTCTATTTTCTATCCTCTCTGACATAGTTACATAAGTATTTAAAATCATTTATAAAAGTTAAAACAACTTAAGTTGCAAATTTAGAGGAAATGAGTTGAAGTCCCCAAGGAATAATCCCATGCAAAACCAGAAATATGTAATATTTAATACCTACTTTCTAATATAAATCATCCATTATGTGCTTTATCATCCTTGGCCACAGGATGAAACCAGTGAAACTATATAAAACAGCTTGTTCTTGGAAAGAGAGTGATTCAGTTGTTTCTCTCCATTTGGAGATGCAATATTCACTGAAAAAAAAAAAAATTACATTGTTTACCTAAGTTTTACTGATGATCACTGACAGAGCACAATAGATGCTGGAGCACATTTCAACAGTGAGTTTCCTTAGAAACTTTATTATGATCTTCGCTTTATTCTCCTTTTTAAATAAATAAATAGGTTCCTTCCATAAGGCTCTGCTCATCATGTCAGATGTCAGCAGAACGTATAAGAAGGGATCTATTTGTGGGTTACAATGAAGTGCCTTTAGGTTTATTTTTAGAGCTGATGGCTATTAGTTACAATTCCATAATTGCCCTTCAGGTGTTTAGAGGTTTCAGGATATTAGTACTGAGTTCCTATTTTGAAAGAGTCACTGAGTGTCTGTATAAGTATGCTATTATGAAGCATCACAAAAACCTAATAAAAAATATGGTTTTCTTTTTCTGTGTTCCTAGGTATGTACAAAGCTATTCCCACAAGTGAGCAGGAATTTTTAGCAACCCCTTGGAATCCTTGTGTTGCATTCATGGCAAGAAAGATCAGGCAATTTTTTAAATAATCTGCATAAATGTTACTAAAATTTTACTTGCAAACACTTTTTTTAACCATTGAAAAATCACTCTTCTTTTTTTTTGGGGGGGGGCAATGTTGTATTTTCTAAATTTAGAAATTCACTTCTGCTTATTATTTTATATCCTCTTTACATATTAATGACAGGAATAACCTCATGCAGACTTAGGCATCTGCCATATACCTTCTATTTCCAAGCTTTTAATCCACTCTCCTGTCTAGTTCAGAGAGTGAAATAGATCCTTCAAAGGTGGATTCACTTAAGATGTCTACACGAGACTGAGCTGCATCATTCTAAACCAGTTTCTGTTCCTCCCTCATGCCCATAAAGGTAGTCTGGAGCTCAGGATGATGATGACACTGATTATTATCATGATGGGAGCCTAAAGTTAGGAAAGATTAGTTCTGCCCTAATTATCAGAGTTAGCATCACAAATTGCAGTGGCAGAAAATTTGTATTAATTAGTTACAATACGTTGCAAAGGTGTCTTGGTATTGATTCAGACAAATCTTTGAAACCCAATATAAGTATTCAATTTGTGATCCTCTGACAAAGATTAATATTTTCACAGTCATTAATGATAGTCAGACCTCCATTTAAAACCAAAGACTAGCTTAAGAATGTTTTATTTTTTCTCTTAAAGGACTGCTCAAGGGACTGTATATATATTATATACATATATATGCGCCCATATATATATATATATGCGCTCTTGTGGCTACACATGAAACTGTTTCCATCATTGCTGATATCACTAAATCAGATTTTGATTTGTATAGGAGTTGAAGTTTGGTTTAGGTTGGTGTTTGGTTTTCGGGAGGTTTTTTTTGGCTTCTTTCCCAATCTTTTTCTGGAGATTTACTGTAAGTATTTCCATTTTAAAAATTCATAAATATGCAGTCAGACATAAGCCACAGATCTAGAATAGCCTGACACTTACATATTGGTAATTTATTTCAGTGGGATTCTTTAAATTTAATGTCAAGCCACACAAAATAAATAGGTGAGAGGTAGGCCATTGTGGGGAAGAGCTGCAGGGAAATTAAACAGCAGAGATGAAACAAATTACCTGAAAAAAACCCTCTCAATCTATAATCTTTCAATTAACTTTAAATCATTCACTGTTGTATCTGTCTGTATCAGCAAGAAGATGCCCCTACTAGACAGTGTGAAAATGTGTGTGATATAGTGTAAAAGTAGTGACCACAGGTAGTAAAATTATTGGGAATTTACAGAGTGTTCATTGACCCATGAATTCCAAATCCCTGTCTCCTGAGAAAATACATTGCTTATTAACAGCTTGTAATACCAAACCCTAATAATATATGCAGTTATAAAAGAGATGTACGTTTTTTCATATGTGATTTATGCACTATTTTTTTAAATGGGGTGTTGCTAGTAAGTGTTTTCAGCCTGGTAGGAGTTTTAATTTTCCATAAAATAACTTGATTTAGAAAACATAACAGAAAATAATTCAAAGACATTCTGCTTTTGAACACTAATATTTGAATTTGTCCTTCTACCTGTCAGGTATTCTGTTCAGAATTGAAAATGAATTTTCAAAGAAACTTAGTCTGATTTATGATTTTCCTTGTTTTTTCTCTGTATTTTCCCTATCTTCATAACACGGCTGGCAACAAAGATTGGAATTTCCTTATTATCCTAACAGATTAGTGTTGAATTAACATCACCAGCTTCTTTTGCAATTTTTGCCTTTTGCTCAGCCTGGGTGTGATCACATTAAGATGTGATACAGTGACAGCCCCGTGACGCGCTGATCTTTGTATGGAAGCAGGTGAAGGTGAGGTTGGGCAGTTACCATTTCTTCTAGGGCAAATTTGTGCTTCTCAGTGGAATACTTAACTTTGAGTTTTATACCTCAAAAGATAAGGAGTCCAGGTGCAATGCATTTCCACAAATCCATGTTACCACATGGTCACCATCAGCAGCAAACCCGGATTTCTGAGGCTCCAACATGGTAAAGCAGGAAGCAAGGTTACAGCCATTTTATGGTACCCACAAGTCTGATGTCACAGGCAGCTGCCTACCAGCTAACAATTTTGTTTCAGATGTCCTAGCAATTTTGCATCCTCTGCAGTCACATTTATTTTCTGTAACTGCACATGGGCAAATTCAAACAACCTTTTCTTTTTAGTGGTGAAATAACAGTATACACACAGATATACATCAAGGTAACAAACCTGCTTTGATTCAAGTATCTCAGTAAATCACAATGGTTTCAAGACCTACTGAATTTCAGGGAAGCCTTCCAGGAGTGCCTTTAAAAATCCTAATGAAACTGTTCTGCATACTACTTGCTGTTAAATATTCAACCTAATAAAATGTACTTTACCTTTATGAAGAGCTACATAAGTATTAACTAACTAAACCTCATGACTCCTATAAATAATTCAGATAAATGTATAATTTAATTTTACTCTTCTAAGGCAAATTAGCTAAAAAAGTGAACAAGCCTTTTACTAAAGAGTGAAGGATTCGAGAAAGGACCTTGGCTTCCTTGATTTTCTTCACTGATCCCAGAGAAATCACAATTTCCCTCCAGCTGTACTATAAAGAGGGAAAACCTAAAAAGCTTCTTACGCACTGGTTCTAAAAAGTCATTATACAGAACGACAACAAAGCCAGTACTACCTCAGATAAAACATTTTTTTTTTTCAATCTCAAGGCACAATTCTGTTGTCTCTGTATATTGCATACTTCACAATATGACAACACATTTAGGTCCATGTTATACATATACTGATATCTGTCACTATAGGCTGTTCTATACTGTGAATAAAGTATTTTCTGAAGCAAGTACTTATGCACATACCTCAGTGTATCTGTGTCTTAGGTTGCAAATGCAAGATGTGGCTGGGGCTGTGTATTCTATTGCCATCTGTTAGAGGTGAGGTAGTTATCTCCTGTTACGTGGGCCACCTGTTAAAACCAGCTGGGGCAGTTTCCTTTACCTCTTTCATGATCTGTCCTCTCCCCAGGAAATATCTTCTGTTAATGGGCCATTGAGTCTCACTGCATGACTGATAAAATTCCATTATTCCATTGTGAGATGCTCCGCCCTGGGGAGGAGCCAAGCATTCCTACCTGGATACAATCTGAGACTTGGAACACCACAGGCAGCCTTTTCCCACTGAGTTCCCAGAAGAGCAGCTTTCTTTTCCACTGGATTCCCAGAGGGAGACCAGGCCCATCTGCACCCCCACTGGACCTTCAGATGAAAACTACACCCTTCTACAAGATCACTGCTTCAACAGAACCATATCTGTCACTCCAGGAGGAGCAGCCACCATTTAATCAGAGTGCTGCCAACACCCTGACCAACAGGCTGTCAGGTTGTATTCTGACTCTGTCAGTATTGTTTTGTGTTACTGCATTTTTATTTTTATTTTTCCTAATAAAGAACTGTTATTCCTACTCTCATATCTTTGCCTGAGAGCCCCTTAATTTCAAAATCATAATAATTCAGAGGGAGGGAGTTCACATTTTCCATTTCAAGAGAGGCTCTTTCTTTCCTTAACAGACACCTGTCTTTTCAAGCCAAGACAATCTACTATTAAAAGCGTAGTTCTTTAAAGTTTGGCAAACTTCCATTTTCAAACATAATGTGTCTGATTATTTTTATTGTTTTGTTTTGAGAAACAGGATTTCCTGTGAGTACTGACATCCAACACAGAACTATGTTACATTATGAATACACTTAAATTACAAATAAATAAAATACCTGAATATTTAACTACACTGTATGCCCTGGGGAGTGGGTGTGAATTGTGAGTACCTCACGGACCTCCTGTATTTGTAATCAGCCTCAATTACCCAGAGAAGCATCCCCAAACCTTGATGTAGTCCAGTTACATGGACTGAAGGGTCTCAAAAAGTGGGGGAGAATGGGTGGCAGGTGCTGAACCCTTCCCTTAGTGACTATATTTCACAGGGGCTGTGTCACCACCACTGATTGTGAATCCTGTTTGTTCCAGTTTTGTGATATAAAAAGAGTGCAGGAGCGTGTCAACAGGACAGATTTTACACACTGGAAATGAGAGAGCGCGAGCGCGACAGAGAGAGATCTTTCATCTTGTCAATGCCTCTTCATCAACATTCAGATCACATTGCCTTCATTTCAGACCTCACCACTATCCTCTGCCTTCATTCTTTTTTCTTCTTCTGATCCGTCTCTCTTCACTGCTGAAAACAAAACTTTCTCCTTTGCTTTGACAGTTGTCTCTCTTCTTTCACTAAATGCTACACTGTCACTGTTGCTCTCATAAGGAACAGCTTATTGTCTCGTTAGAAAAAAGAATCCTGGCCTTTGAAAAAAAATGGCATTTTAAGATCAAGCAAGGCAAAACTACACATTGAAATGGAAGTTACATTTTTTTCAGGTCCCTTGAACAAAGTTTTACAGGAGTGTTCTTTTAAATCTTAGTGATTGCTGATCCTTCATTTCTCATTGTCTGCAGCTTGCTTTCTGTGCTGTTACAGACCTTCTGTACTAATCATGCTAGCATTGTAGCATTTATTTTTGCTGTTTATTTCAATATTTAATGTAAAAAATAAAGCCAGAAGATGAAAATGTTGGAGATGGGAAATTTGAATT
Organism: Dicaeum eximium; assembly: GCA_013396995.1. Classification (NCBI taxonomy): domain Eukaryota; kingdom Metazoa; phylum Chordata; class Aves; order Passeriformes; family Dicaeidae; genus Dicaeum; species Dicaeum eximium. Next base: position 189,046 of record VWZP01002293.1, on the reverse strand, counting down.
TTACACTATGGATAACAAAAGTTTGACAGAATTGTTTACAGAGCCACATCAGGCAAAGCTGGCACTCTTGCTGAGCTGTGTGAGGCCTCAAATCTGTTTGTGCTGTGAAGTTTTCCCGTAGCTACATAGCATTTCAGGAGGGTACAATACTCTCCTACCAAGGCTCTCTCCTGTATAGACTTGAAGAAAGATTCAGAGAGAAACAGAACCCCCACACAGCCATAATAAAGCACATTTCCTTTAACCCCTTTGCTGCCAGTAATACAAAGGTCCTGCCATGCTGCCATCACCCACAAACACATTTTTTAGTCACTTCAGATCTGAGGGGATGTTAGGAAGCTTTCTGTCCTATGAACAGAAATTTTAACCTTCCTCAAACACTAGAAACTCTGCTGGTAAGGTTACAGGTTGTAGGTCATGAATACATTGATTAAAAAAACCCACCCCAAACAAAATATGTAAAAGTGAGGAGATTTGTACCATTTTGAAAGGATTGGTATAATTAATATGGCTCAATATCTTTATTAACAGTGCCTCACAGGCAGAAGTAAAATTCATCCTGAATTTTCTGCTTTTTCAGAATCTCTCATCTTTCTTCCTATTGCATTCATAATGTCTGCTTACTTACACCTGTAACATGAGCATTGAATAAATTCAAGAATTCTTACCTTGTAGCAGTTTTTTACTCCCTTTTTACATATAAGTGAACAGCAATGGAAAATTACATTTCTGTACAGTAACCCAGGCAAGTGACATTCCTTGTCATTTGTTTCCAGATTCTGTGTGGCCCTAACTGTGCATAATACTCATTAACTCTTTCAATAATGCAAACTTTCAAGTTCCATATACCATAAAAGGAAATAAAAATAAAACCAAAACATATCCATGGAGATTCAGCATAAAGACTCAGCTAGCCCAATGTGTCATCTCTAATAATGACTAGTAAAAGAAACCTAGGCAAAGGGTGAAAAAAACAAGTGAAGCAGACTGTCTTTCTCTGGTGTGTCCTTCTGCCTCGGCTGCACACAGTTTAGGCATTTTCTGGCTGGGAAGTTTTAGCCAGATTATTGTTTAATACAAAAGAGAGGCCTCTCCAACAAGGATGTACTTAATCTTTCATAACTGATTTATACTTTGGCCTTCAACATGTCCTGAGGCAATGAATGAATTATACAATTTGCTTATTTGTTATGCATCTGTTTTGAAAATGTCATAGCATAATGAGGCTGCCTCCTCATTCTTGTGTACTGAAAACAGTGGTCCCTACACTGTAACTTTACAGATCTCATGCATTTCTCTTTGTATCATCTTTTGCAAACCAAATAGGCTCTGTTCAGTCATCCTCCACTTCTCTGAGCAAACATGTTCTATTTGACTACTCTCTAGCTAGCTACTTTGCTTAATACTAATTACCAATTGAGACTTTTTTCGAGACAGGGTGACCCAATCATGTGTCATATTCCAGAAAAAAAAGTTCACTGTGGATTTATACTGTGGTATAATGTTTCTTTTCAGTTTTGTTTTCTTTTCTTGTCCCGATCATTCTTGATGTTTTGATTGATTGTTAGAAATTGTTTAATATTGATCTGACATTTTTAAGGAACTTTGATAGTGATATAGATAGTTTGCTTTGTGAGTACTACAAGGTTTTTGTGGAACCAAAAACACTTTAAACTATAGTAGCAATAATCATTTTAACACCCTTAGATGCTAAAACATCTCATTTGTACTAGAAAAATATCTATAAATTGACTATTTTTAAACTTGTTGCTGCTCTATTGACTGTTTTTTTTTTTCTGCTAATTCTCATCCTACTGAATCATCTCCTGTTACCAATGATAGCAAACTTCATCTTCTAATGAGTTTGAGAATATTTTTTCTCTATGTTATATGCTGTTAGTGGGTTGATTCTCAACATTTTTGTCAGGGCTGAGTTGCTGTAGCTTTACATTTAATTTACTATATATATATAAGTTCCAATTATTTGGCTGTGATTTTCATGTTGGAAAGAAGGGGTTCTTTTCAATCTCTGAAAGACTCTTTACTATTTGTCAGGATCAAGCTAACCCTTTTATAAGGATCTGAGAGGTTCTTTCACCAAGCCTGTAAGATGATGTCTATGAACAGCATCCTTTGCACCAACTAATATTTTGCTGTTTGGAATGAATTTTTTTTAAAGTTCATTTTAACTAACTTCCATTATATTTATGTATTGACTCTCTTTACAGTAAAACAACATTTCAGTAAGAGAAGGTGAGATTGTTTTAATATCTATTTGGTGGGATCTGGCAAGATTTGCTTCAGGAATCTGCATACTTCACATCGATTGTTGTACAGTGGTACCTAAATAATTGGCTCTTGAACTGGGTCTTGTGCACTGTTAAAAAGTAAAGAGCTTCTTCTCTTCTTATGAGTTCTTCAAAGAGCAACTGTTTATTATGTGCTAAACTTTAATCACCATGTTCCACCATAACACCCAAGCTTAGGTTTTTATCACTATCATCTTTAAATTTTTTTTGCTTCATAATCTTTTTGATCTCCTCTACAGTCATTGTCTCCACCTTAGATATGGGGTCCATAGAACACCTCTATTGATACATTCTCCTCACCCAGGTTTTGCAATCAAGACCTGTCATACATGTAATAAAGATGTTGATTTTTTTCCCTCCCCCTTTCTGCTGCATGCATTGTCCCTGCCTGCCCTCAGGAAGTTATTCCTCCATGTGCAGGATGGGTCCATATGTAGAGGTTTAGATCCCCCCATGGCACCCAAATAGCAAAATGAAGCTACAAAACATATTGACTGCAGATGACTCTAATCACTTATATTAATAACTGGGACAAACCTTTGCAGCTGCTAAATTGATGCATTGGTAAGCACAAAATCAAGTTCCTTGTGCGCGTGTATAGTGGGGAGGCAGAAAATCAACAACACTGAATAATAAACATTTCTTAGGTTAATTAATTTTGACACATATAGCTTTATTTGTAATTGATTCACGAGCTCTGTGAGGTAGATAATTCACACATCTTTGATTTTAGCAATCTTTTATTCTGCTTCATAACTTTCCAAAGGATATTTTTACTCAGGAACATTAAACCAGTTAAATTTTAGTCTGTTCCTGTCAAAGTGGTTTACATCTACACAGGCAATTTCTGGATTTCATTTTGTTTTTGTCAGTCTTGCTCTTTGATATATGAAAGTTTAGTACTTAATGTACATCAGGATGAAAGTAGCCACAGTTCTTTGGGAACTTGCTCATATGGAGCTGCATCTGAGTGAGCACCTTACTGCTCCTGGCAGTCCCATCGCTCCCCTGGCCTGCATGACTCCACATTTTGGTTGGTCAACCTGCACTAAAGCTGCTGAAGTAATTTCAGTGGTGAGGGAGTGAATGCTTTAACAGATGACTCTGCAGTCAAAAACCAAAATTTGTATTATGCAGCCATTAATGACATGCTGACCACATACACCCCATTTATGCAAACAGGACTGACACCACACCTCAGAGCGAGAATGGACAGGTGCTGACAGACGTCCAGGAGTGCACAGAAATGATATTTATTAAATTGTATATCATATCCACATGGGTGTGACACCTGGCCCTGCCACTGCCAGCCATGGCCTGCCCCCAGGCAGGCAGGAGGCTGTAGAAATATCCCTTTGCTGCTGAGAAAAAGCTTTCAGCACCAGAAGGGTTCAGTGGCCAGAGTGGGGTGGCTGGGAAGGAGGTGCTGGGCAGGGGGAGCAGCACAGCAGGGAGGGAGCAGGAGCCCATGGGAGCTGCTCTTCTGGCACATTTTCCACCTTCTGGCAATTTTTAGAATGAAATAAAAGAAAAAAATTAATAGAAAGAATAAATTTTTTTCACAAAGCAGCTGGATGACCCAAGTGTTACTTGTGGTCTTGCTTTTTCCCTTAGGGTTTGGGTGTTGGGTTGTTTGAGGTTTTTTTCAGATCAATTTGTCTCTTAAGTTCTAATGCTTTTCACATTCATGACTAGCATTTTCCCATGATGAAAAGTGAAAATCCCTGTACTGGCAGCTGTCAGAAGTTGGGAGGGGCATTACATGAGAATTGCTTTTGGATCACCAGTCCTGCCTTTTTCACCTGCAGCCATCCAGCCCTGGCCACTACCGGGACACATCACTGGCTAAAGGATTACTCATAACTTGGGTCACTCGTTCTTGTGCAACTTTTTTCTAAATAATGTTTGTATTTAAAATCTCCAGTTCATGATCTTTGGTTAGACAATAGTAGTGCAAGACTGCTGTAACACCTACTGAAACAAGGAGTCTTTCTACAGACATTATAGGAATTGGATGAGATTTATATTACTGAATATTTTAAAATTAAACAGACCTGCAAAGAAAAATAATCCCTTATTGCTGCCTTCTGTTAGTTCATTGGGGGGAAAAAAATAAAACAACTCTGAACTGAAACATACAGAATTTTTAAAATGCATGAATGCCCCCCACCGTTTTAGTTTTCTCATCTTGTGATAGAGTACTGTTTAATTAAATGAGGTATATGTTCTAAGCAGCTTATGGATGGGTATTATCTTCATTTGAGATACTCTAATGAGAGGCTAGGGGAACAATAAGTAACCATTTATTCTACAAAATTAAAAATGGGCAAGAGATGAACATTTAATTACCTTGACATTATCCTTTGCTGTATTAAGTTAAAGAAATAAGTTGAAGGACAACNTATATACATATATATATGTACACAGATATATATATACATGTTAATCCTGTTTTCTTTAATCATTAAAATCAGTGAAATGCAGGTGTTAAAGTAGTAAAAAGATATTTAGCTTTTATGCAATGTCACTTTTCATCCACAGGTTCTGTAATGCTTTGATCAGGCCACCTACAACTGATGAGTGCCTGACACAGGTTTGCCTCAGCAGCGAGGCCCTGGCAGAGCTGGGTCCCAGATAGCCTGGGCTGTCTGACACGTTCTGCACAAAGCTGCTGAATCAGTCACACAAAAATGGTACCGGCAAGAAAAGCAGGGTACAACTGTAGCATTTGGGACAGCACAGCTCAGCAATGAGCACAGCACTCTTGTACTTGGGAAAGGTGTTTGTGGTTGTGGTGGGTTGAGACTCCCTGGATGCCACCCACCCACCAAAGCCTCTCTACTGCTCCCCTCCACTGCCCTTGGTGTCTGCAGAGCTGCTCCTCTCACATGTTCTCACCCTGCCCTTCTCTGGCTGTGATTTCAACTGCATAGTGATTCGTTTCTTTCTTCTTCTCAAATAAGTTATCACAGAGGTGTTCCCACCATTCCTGATGGGCTCAGCCTTGCCCAGCAGTGGGTCCATCCTGGAGCTGGCTGGCATTGGCTCTGCTGGACATGGAGGAAGCTTCCAGCAGCTCCTCACACAAGGCACCCCTGTAGCTCTTTCCCCTGCTACCAAAATCTGGCCATGCAAACCCAACAGTGGCTCAGGGAAAGAAAAATATAGTTGCAATTAAAACTACAAACAAGAATTTTTGTGATTAAATCTCTTCATTATTAGACGAGTATTATTCCCTGACTAGATATGTACTCGCTAGAGTCAGGCTTCTCTGTAACAGAAATTGCTTTTGAAATTTTCACATAACACAGAATTAAGGATTATTCTTTTTAAAATACCTTCTTTCTTGAACACTCTTGCCTAGACATGAAAAGGAGGTAATATGCCAGGTACAATATATATAAAGCACTCAACAAATAAAATGCAGTTATATATAACATAAAATATACAAAATTTAAAATATAAAAGATACACAGGAACTCAAGAACTAGGAAGTTAATTACATAGCAGATTTCAGGTTTTACTTTGCTCTCTCTGAAGCATTCAAGGCTGCTTAGTCTGCCTTTGCCAGATGTGGACAAAAAGGGAACCCGTTTCTAATAAGATCAATGCAATTCTGTTTTGAAAAGGGGAAAAGAAAAAGCTAGACAAAATGCTGATCTTTTTTCTTTACTGAAACTGTTTAGTAATCAGATTGAGAATGCAGTGTACATGATGAAAGGGTTCAGAAGTAGATTTTTACACGAGCAGGGGTTCTGTTTGGTGTTTTCAGCAGGGAGTGAAGGAATATTTCGGAAATTGTGATTTCATTACTTTTAAATCTAAAAATCTATGCTTGTTTTCCATGCTGTCAGATTCATATCATGTCATAGCTCTATTGCATATGCACACTCAGCAAGAGAATGTGCAAGGGCTGGTATTTTGTATTACCCTCTTTCTCCCACTGCATTTGCTAAAAGGTGGAAAATAAATACTCAAATGGAAACAATATTTACTACCTCAAATCCACAGGCAGTTAGCGAGAAATCAAGACCTGTCAGTCTTTGGACCCTGTGGACAGATTTGCTGGCAGGGTAAGCATGAGGCCATGAAGTTTTGTAGAACCCCTGGCAGCTATGGGATGGTATCAGCTCTTGGGCAGTACCCATTCAAGCAGATTGGATTTACTAACCAAGAGCATTCTGCAGGAAGTTAATGTTCTTCAGACCCATATACTCTGTCAGCCCTTTCATTTTAGTATGTATTACTTTCAGAAAAGGGAGCTTACTTTGACTTTCACTTAATACACTAATGTGACTAAACATGAGGATCCTTTTAAAGACACACACTGAGGTATATAAGAGGATGTGGTTTGTGCCTCTTCCTTTTCTCAAGGGACACAAGGCCTCAAGATCACACACATGGTTCAGGTACAAGACACTACTCATTCATATTAAACACTTCAGCATGCACTGAATGCCATGGAATTAAAACAGACAAAATTATGCTTTTCTCTTTGGTGAAATATCTTGAAAACACATGTCATGATGAGGACAAAGGAGATCCCCTTCTATATTATGAAAGCCATACTTATTAAGGGGAGGATGAAGCCAGTTAGAGATTAGGATGTGGCTGAGAAAAAATTAAATTTAAAATCTTGTATGCTTGTGTCCGTATAATTGCATTGCTATTCATAGCAATTCAGTAACTGAGAAGTGAACCGAATCTAGTTTCTTTAACCCTGGGATAAATTTAACTCAAGAACACAGGTGGTTTGTATTCTGCACGTGTGAATGGTCTACAGCTTTTCTGTGCTATTAGTGTGGTTTCGGCCATTTTAGCAATTCCATTGTATTTTGTTCACAGCTTTTGGCTTCCACTCTTTCTCATTTTCCATTTCTTCTGCCAGACACTTAATCAGCCTCTCTGGGAACTTATATAGCTCCCATGACCACTGTGTAAGAACACCTAAAAAGCATTAATGGCTTTTTATCTCCACCGCACCCTTATGAATAAGAACAGTGTTAATTCACATTATACAGAGCAGGAACAAGAGGACGGAGACATTAAATGACTTGGCTATCAGTGGCAGAGAAGTCTATAAAGCATCAGGAACTGAAGGCAAATAGTGAGGGTTAGCCCAAGCACCTCCTCCCTACTCTCTAACCTTTGCAGACTATGAGCAGCCTCAAGCATCTGTTGCTCTGCCAAGGCACAAGGAAGACTCTGGGAATTCCCACAATGGAAGTGCCTGTGCTGGGAGTCTGTTGTCACATCTCCATGGTGAGAAAGCAGCTCTCCCAAAGGATAATGGTGAGAATCAAAGTTGGGAACCCCTCTGTCTTTTCCTCTCACTCTGCTAAACAGCTAGGATATATTTTGTTCTAAATCAAGCACCCAAACCTGCTTTCTAAAGTACATGTTATGAGTCACTTAGCTAACATAAAATGCCCTATACTGATCCACTGATCTTTATGGGAAGAGAATCCCATAAAGTTTTTCATGTCTCTTTTACCTGCCCATGCATATGGATCACTCACCATAGTAGTATCTGAATGCCCGGTTTAAGCAGTCACATTAATTTTTTTGTTTTAACATTGGATTTTGACTATTGGTTGCTGCACTCATTTCTAGTTTCATCTATTTTTTTATCTGACATGAAGAATGCCATTCTGTTATAAAGCGAGGTGGGGTGGGGTGTGAGAAAGTTCCACAAATTCTGCAACAGCTCCCACCCGTCCTGCAACCCACTGACTCTGCATGGCACGTTATCTGCCTATCGATAATCCTTTATCATGTTCTGTCGTAAAATCAAATCCTCCCATGGGCTGCTTTTTCTTTTCTCCCTTCTCTTGTAAGATTTTGGGGGTTTAATAACTGTAGCAGTTTGGATTCCTCTCTGTGGCCCGACAAGAAGCCAGGATGGATTAAGAGGTAAGTGAATGTTGCCTGGTCTCTTTCTCCCGGGTTTGCAGAGCGTTATTTACAAAGATACAAACAGATACAAAACTGTACACATTTATCTCCCATTGCTCAGCTATTTCCTGCTTCTCCACACTCCCACCCCATACAATGGGTTGTAAGAGTTCAAAATGCCTCTGATCCAACCCTGTACCTATGCACAGGCAACTCTATCTCTTCCCTGTGTGTGTGCACGTGGAGGGTAAATGCAATGGAAGAAGGGGTGCCCGCTCTCCTGCACCTTTGTGCAGGAACAGGAACACATGTATTGAGGGGAGTGTCAGAATCTGAGTTATGTTTTATAGAACATTTGTTTAGTATAATAAACATCCGCAAATGACTATTTATTTCGTGAAGTAATTAACATTCCTAATTAGATGCACCTTGCAGCTGCTGTTAATCTTAATTGGCAATAATGCAGTTACATTTTGATACATATCTTCAGAAGAGTTACAGAAGAGAAGGGAAAAAAAAATATAGACAAAAATCTGAAGGGAAGGAAATAAAACTGTTCCCACACAGTTCAGAGAGTTCGCACAAAGAAGATCCCATGGCAACAGCGAGGCCCACAGTTTGCCTTATAAAAATCCAAGAATAGATAATGTATCATCTCTCCTAAAACACTTCGCTTGGGAAACCGGAGGGGAAGGGTGGGGGAGAAAAATAAAATAAAGCCCAAGAGGTGAAGCGAAGCAGGGTGACCCCCGCGCGTGTGGCGCGTCCGGCGTTCCCCTCCGGCCGTGCCCCCGCCGCTGCCCCGGCAGCGCGGAGCGGAGCGGAGCGGCCCCGGCAGCGCGGACCGAGGCGGCGCGGGGAGCCGGGCGGCGCCGGGGCGGAGGGAGGGAGGCAGGGAGGGAGGGAGGAAGGCCCGCTCGGCAGGAGTTTCTCCAGGATCCCTTGGGAAGGGCCCTCCCCGGGCTCCCCCCGCGGCACAGCGCGAGTGCGGCGGTGTCCATCGGGGGGCAGTGCCGGCCCCTTCCCGCCGGCCCGGCGGAGGGCGCGTTCAGCCAGCGAGAGAGCGAGCGAGCCCGTCTCGTAGGAACACAGGGATCGTTCATGCACTGCAGTTTCTCTCGCCTCTCTCCCTCCCTCTCTTCCTCTGCTCCCGAGGATATTTTGGGTGGATTGTGGTTATCAATCAAGACCTCCTCTTCTTTGCTGATCACTTGTCATTTTCACCGGGGATTAGTATCGTTCGGGGCAAGCGGACAACTGATTTTTTTTTTCTTTCTTCTTTTTCATTTGGAGAATTTTCCCCCAAACCCCCCCCATTTTTTTTTTTTTTTTTTTTTTTTTTTTTTTTTTTTTTTTTTTTTTTTGGCGCTGCGGTGCGGGTGCTAGGACCTGCCAGGCACCCTCCCCCGACCCCCCCCGCGGAGCGTTTTCCCCACATTCGCCCAGCACCGGGAAAGGAACCCCCTCCGGACCGTCGCTCGCCGGATACTTGTGCGGGCAGGCGGGATCCGGCCCGCAGCGCGCTGGGCGCGGAGCTGCCCGCGGGCGGCGCGGGGGCCCCAGGCCGGCCGCCCCCTTCCCCCCGCCCCCCCTCGCCGCACCTGGATGGTACCTCCCGCCGGCGACGCGGGCACTTTCTGAACTAGGAAGGAAGGGGCGACTCGGGGGGTGGGGGGGCGCCGAAGTCTGTATGGAATTACCTGCGCCCCCGGCGGAGCTGGCAGCGGTGGATGGATGGGCGCCGCGTCCGCGGCACTCGCGGCCAGCTGAGCCCCAGGAGTAGATACGGGGCTCCTCCGGCCGAGTGCGCAGTGTGGTGACCGGCACTCGCCTCGCTGACTGATCGCACCGGAGGAATATTTCGGGAGACTCCTGTGGGTAAGGTCATTTTATCCAGGCAAAAGCCCGGCATTGCTAAACTTGGTGGCGGGTGACTGAAATGGGCACTTTCGGGATTGCTGCATTACCCTGATGCGAGGGGCTCCAGCCGCTATTGGCAGTTGAGTGGAATAACTGCAGTAGGTCCTCTGGTGAGTGCTTTTTGCGATAAATTTAAAAAAAAAAACCTCCTCCCTCTGTATTTATGCATCCTCTGGATTTGGGAGCGTACTGTAAGAGCAAGAAGTCTTTAATTTTCCCTCATTTTATTTTTGATTTCTCTAATATATTTGACTGTAGAGGGTATGTGACAGCAAAGAAGCTCTCTGTGATGGAATCTAATTAATATGAGATCGGATCCCATCCTCTGGTTAAATAGATGTTTCTAACTCTGTGCAGCGTTCTGCTGCATTTCATAGCTGCAATGGAGGTAGAGAAAAAATCTGCTTTTCAACTTGTTAAACTTTAAGGTGGTGATCCTTATTGATCGTGGTACAGTGCACTGGTGCTAAAGGGGTTAAATGCCATTGGTAATTTGGGATTACAACTGTTCCTATAAATCCTGCAAGGAAATTATAAACTGAGGGGCGGTAAGGACAAAATCCTCTCAGCTTCATAGTAGAGAAATACCATAAATGTCACTAGCCTGAAAATATCTCATCCAGCTGCTCTTACAAAATATCTTTTTTACCCAATAACTTACCTACTGAAACCTCGGACCACGTGTATGGGAGTTGGAAGATGTGCAAACAGAGATGCTATCTTCGGTATTTCATACATACATGCATCTGGCTGAGGGACTGTGTGGGAATTCATTCCTGTTACTTGTGGTGTGAAGCGAGACGGAGAAAAAGGAAAGATCATCTTCTTAAGAACAGAAGCGAGTGAGGGAAGCACTTCAGCCTTTAAAGATTTAAAGGGATCCGAGCAATGCACATTGGTAATCTCTCTGCAAAATCAGTCCCGATAAGAGGGAATGGGGGAAGGTTGAGGGAATCGATAGTGATGACGTTGTGCAGTGCAATGCACTGCAATGCTAAAGTTACATAGTGTGTGCGAAAATATGTACCCTTATGTACTGCTGGTGAGTTCATGCATAATGGATGGAAGAAGATATGCAGATCTGTCTGTAGGAAGATGGATGTATTTGTGCAAAGACGGTGATTATGTAACTTGATTACATCAGTGGCATCAGTCGCCGATAGTGGAATAATATGCTCCTATAGCGTATCGATCACTTGGCTTAACTTTGTAGCGCTCCCGGCAGCGAGGGATGGAGACCTGGGCAGAGGAGGGGAGATCCTTGCTCAGCTCCTGACGAGGGGTTTGCCTCTTGCAGGCTGCCTTTTGCATCAGCGTGCTGCTGGCGGAGTTTCCCCGGGACAGGGAGTTCACGGAGGACGAGGAGGAGGAGGGGGAGGCTGCCGAGGCGCCGGTTCAGCCACACCCGGGGAGAGGCTCCCGAAGAGCCCCGGCGAGGCTGCACAATGGTCCCATTGAGCAGCCCCGGCTGCGCGCTCCCTTGCAAGGTCACACCGCAACCTGGGACTCGCGAGCATGGCAACAGCTGAGCGGGGGAGGAACAAAACCGAAATTAAAATTGATCCTCCTCCTCTCCCCTCGCCGTCGCCCACCTCCGAGCAGGGCGTTCCGCTGACCTCCCTCTCCCGGTGCTCGGGGCAGGGCTGGTGCCGCCTCGCCCGGGCGTGTGCGGCGCCCGGCGCAGACAGCGCTGTGTCTGTCTCGGTGCGAGCAGAGGCTGCTCACAGCTCTGGCAGGGTGCTGCTTCAGTATGCTACAGTACAGCGTGACTGACGTGAGGAAAAAGTATTGTCAGATACAACAGCTTCATACACCTGTTACATTCGCAGGAGCCGCAAAGGTGGTCTCTGAACGCATCTCAAGCGTCTCAGAAGTGAGTGGGTGAAGAGCAAAGGTGTAAGAGGAGTCCCATTGTTTTAACTCAGACTTTTTTAGCAAATTGTCCTCAAAGATAGCAGTATCAGGATATGCCTTAATGCCCCTTTTAGAATCCTGAATCACTTTTCCTTTCTGTTCGGGGGGAGGAGGGGGAAGAGCACTCCTTGAAGATAGATAAGCTCACAAAGGCAATGCTAAGGGCCCATACCTCTAACACATGCATTTTCTGAAAAATGTAAGCCTGATGAAATCTTAACTCAGCTGAAATGAGTGATCTTATCGTCACTGACCTGTGTCCTTCCCCACTTCACTCTGAATCCATTCTAGCAAAATGTCACTAAAATACTTTTCAGTTAAGAAGAGGTGAGGGCAGAGTGGGTTTTCCATCTCTTGATAAACATGATCTTCACATACCTACCTGATTTAATGCACTATCAAACTCACAGTAATTTTACCCTACAGCAGCCTGAAAAATCTTTTTTTCCTGCTTCCCTGAAAGCATCAGTATTTTAAAGTTGATTCACCATTAGTTCATGACTATATTCATATTTCTGGAGGATAGGTCTGGGCAAGCGCTAAAAAATCCTGCTAATGCAGTTTAGAGTTTGACATTCATAGACTATACTGAGTAAATTGGGAAAAAAAGGATATGAAGTTAACTCTGTTTCCATCCTTCAGGGGTCAGAATAACACTGTGGCAACTCCTATGCATTGCTACAGCTCTTATAATTTTCAGAAATGTCCATTGCATACTCTCCCCCACACAAAATTACAGGCATGCTCTTTCCATTGATTCCTTACAGGACCCCTTGTGACACACAGGCTGCATACCTGTACCACCCATCTTAAAGGAAAGCAGGATTGTCTCCAGAAGGTGTTATAAAACTGGTGCTGTAGAGGAGCAGGCACTGACAGTGTGGGAATGTATCACATGACACATGTAAAGTGGCATGCAGCATGCAAGGATTTGCAAATTCAGGACAATAGAGAATAGTAAGCAACCGAGTTTTATTTATAGATTAATTTTATTGTTGTAGTTAGCGAGGCCCACTTGGTGAAAATAGAGGGTTTCAGCTCCAATGCTGTATCTCTTCAGTTTGCACCAAATGTAGCTTTTTTGAGAGGAAACTTTCCTTGCTGAAGTAAAGCTGTAAATCACTCGGACAAATGAAGAGAAAATGTGAAGAGAAATATTTACATAAAACATTCCCAGACTCCAAATCTCAGACCACTGAAAGCAGTGAGAGTTTGGCCACCCACTCCTCGCTATTGCTGGAGAGCTGGCTTTTAAAGAAAACAGCAGTGCATGAAGAACAATCTCAGTGCCTTCCTCTGAAAGAGCAGGCTTCTGGCCGTCACTGTCATAGAAAACAGTAGACTTGTTTTAGTGCTAACAGGAAAATTTGAAACAGGGCAGATCTTAATGAAACTTTTTTTACTATTCACTGATATTCTTGTAATGTATTCAGAGTACTTTCTGTGGCCATTATGTTGAACCCATGTATTAGGAAAAAAAAATTAAAAATGGATAATCAACTGAGGTTTTCCTTCAGTGTATTTGCACTTACAGAGGAGTGTTTGGATATACTTCTGTGTTTCATAACAGCTGTGATATTTAGCGGCTGGGAATCTTTTTATTTTTATAGTTCACACTGCATGATAATATATGGCAATTGAAACATGAAGCTCTGATTAATATGATTAAAAACTAGCAACTTATCTAGTGCTGCTGAAGTTGTAAAGTTTAATTATAGAAGCCATTTGCACAGCTATAGGTAAGGCTGTCTCAGCATTTCTATTATAAACCTCCACCCTGTTTCCATCCATTGTGCCAGGGGTCCATGAAATAAGAATTCACAGTAGAGACCACATGGCTGTTTTAGGTTACCGTTGTGGCCTGTCAGGTCAGTAATCCATGTGTTCCTGTAAGTCTTTATATGAATGTCTACAGCAGCACCAAAGCAGCCATTATGCTCTATGAATTCAAGTATATTCTTTTATTTTAAAATGTAATTAAATTTGCAGTGATGGACCACAGTGACTTAGTGACTCAGGAGGGATCATTTAACATATAATTTTTTAATGTACTTTCATAGAGTTTTCATACTCCGAAAACAAAAACAGATTATATGCAGCAATTAATTCTTTCTGTGACAGCTTAAAATTAATTTGCATTTAGGTGAAAACTCTTTTGGGGCACAGGGAGGAAGGAGAGAATAATGAAGATGAAAATTTGTGGGTTTTGAATGTTAATATTCAAGCTTTGCATATTCCCCTGAGGTAGTCACATATGGAACTCCATCCTGCAGAAGGGGAAAATCCTGTGTCATTTGTCAAAGCTCTGTAAGACCAGGGCAAGGAAATCAGGTAGTGCTGGTTGGTTCTCTTTTTTAACATTGAATACTCTTTTTCTAGGTCTCACTGTACCTGTGTATTATAGGCACTCCTAGGTCATTTCATGGTGTTACACAGCACACTATTTATGCCTCAATAACTGGGTCTGAACAAATGAACCAGGGGTGTCAGTCAGTCTTACTGCTTTATGTGCTTTAAAGTTTCATGTTTATAGGAATAGCACACAGACATAATGATAATCCTTAAACAGTCGTAGCATCAACTGCAGCATTTACTCACAAAGGTTTTTAAATTGGGAAGGAAGTAAAATAAAGGGAAAACATGAAAACATTTAGCTTTTTGCCAATGTAGTAGATTTTGTTTCCATTTTATTTTTTTTACTGTTGGGAACAATTTAGGAAATGCTCAGTGTAGCTTATGAAAAGAAATACAGAAAGCTAATTCATGTCTTGAGAAGACCAATACCATCTATACAAATCCATACAATCAGCAGGCAGACAAGGGGTAGTGGTGTTAGAAAGTTTTCTGTTCTCTGGTCCTTTACAGCTGTCCACAGTGAATAGAGCATTGTGAAAGAGGAAGAAGATGGAGACTGCAGAATGGGTTAAAAGAGGGGGAAGAAAAGCTTGTAAATGTACAGACAGTGGTGAAGTATCTTTTCTATCTTCTGAGATGGAATATATTTTTGTATTCCTCATGTCTGTTCTTTACTAGGGATATCCAGATGCTTAAAGTTGCAGTTCCCAACTCCCACTGCTCTTTTTTTTTTTTTTCCTTTTCTTTTTTTGGAAACTCCTTAAAATCTTCAGTGCAAGGGCTATCAATCATCAACTTTTTGTTTTCATGCCTTTTTCCAGTCACGCAATGATACGGTGATCTCTCAGTTGAGGTAACTTGAGGTCCTTCTCCATAAAATAATAAATTATTGTCAGGAACACGAGAGAAATAATGTATTCTGTTAGGTGAAAAGACTAAAAAGAAATGGCCAATAATTTTAGAAAAGACTGATAATTTGCAGAAATCAGACTTTGCTTTGACAAAGTACAAACCTTTCCAACAAGGGTCTCACAATGCTCTTGCAAGACTGACACCAAGGTAGTGCAACTTCTGTGTAAAGCCTCAATATTTCAATTTCTCCTACAAAGTTCACTTATTAATGTGTGCGTGGAGTGCCAGTAGCAATTTCTTCTCAATCCCAACCAAAAGTTTAGACTGTTTCCGGGAAAATGAAGTTGTA
Organism: Dicaeum eximium; assembly: GCA_013396995.1. Lineage (NCBI taxonomy): Eukaryota > Metazoa > Chordata > Aves > Passeriformes > Dicaeidae > Dicaeum > Dicaeum eximium. The sequence continues at coordinate 173,452 of VWZP01002293.1, read as the reverse complement.
GTAATGTGCATCCATTGTCACGTGCAGGGAAAGGCTTTTGCTGCTCCTTAGGAGTGGCTTAACCAGCTCTGACCTGTCTGAGTTCCCAGACCATTTGTCTCTGACAGAATTGCTGTGCCTGAATGGTGTAAGGGACCTGCATGTACATTTGTGCCTGCCTACATCCATTTGACAGTGCACCTTTGCTGGATTTGACTCTGAGCTCAGATCATATGCCTCAGGGATAATTCCTACACCAAGATCTGTTGGTATGATGAAACCTTGGGATAGAGCCACAGTGTCTGCACAGGAATGTGTTTGGCCAGGATGCTTTTGTGTGGCACTGATCCCTGGCAGCAATTTTAGCCCCATGTCTGTCAGGTTGCTGCTCAGTGCACAGAATTTCAGGATGGCAGCAGAGCACAGCTGTTACCATACAGCACCTTGGCATTCTTTTCTTCCTTTAATGCTTTCTGTTTCTTCCCACATTAAAACCTTTTTCCTCCCCTGCCTCCCCCCCCACCCCAACCCCTTTTGCTCATTTTAGAATAACATAACTGGAAATGCATGGCATTTCCTTTTCAGAAAGCTGTGGCTGTGATGGAAATATGCATGCTTGTGTACCTATCTGTCAATAAGATCTGCATGTTCAGTATGCACTGAGTTTTTTTTATTCAACATCTCTTACAGAACAGACAAGGCCTTTGAACTTTCTCCTAGACATTTCTTTGGGGGATCCCATAGCTGAAAGTGGTGTGCACCGATGTTAGATCAGGCTGGCTGATTTGCACTGTCTCTCTGCACATACATATTTATTTAGTTATCACAGAATGATAGACTGTGCTGAGTTGAAAGAGACCCATCAGGAAAATTGAGTCCAACTCATTGGCCCTGCACAGGACACCCCAAGAGTCACACCATGTGTCTGAGAACATTATCCAAATGCTTTTTGGTCTCAGGCAGGCTTGGTGCTGTGACCACTTCCCTGAGGAGCCTGTTCCAGTGCCTGACCACCCTCTGGGTGAAAAATGTTTTTCTGATATCCAACCTAAACCTCTCTTTACACAACTTTAGGCCATTTCCTTGAGTTGTAACTGCAATGAGGTTTCCCCTCAGTGTCCTCCTGGCTGAACAGACCAAGTGACCTCAGCCTCTCCTCATAAGGTTTCTCCTCCTGGCCCTTCACCATCCTCATAGCCCTACTTTGGATGCTCTCTAGTAGCTTAATGTATATGTTCAGGGATATTTCTGTAGCTGCTGACTAGAGCAGAACTATGTACATGTGCACATGCACAAATAGAGGTACCTACATGTGCCTGTGCATGCATATACCTTTACCTGTGCACTCACTCATATACCCAAAGGACGACTGAAATACTCTGGTTATAAAGAGGAATACTCCAGAGGAATACAGAGGAAATACTCTAGTTATTCCTTATGCTAAATGGAGGAAAACAAGCATCATTCAAACAAGCCATGAGACTAGCTGTTTTTTAGGGTTGATTTAGTATTTATTTTTTAATGATCTGTAAGTGCAGCATATTTGAAGACAACACAAATGTATTTTGGAATGTCGAAGCAGAAACATACTTTGAAAGGACTATTGAAGGGCTATATGGTATCAAATGTAACTTTAGAAATCTACATGGTAAAACTTTGGAAATACAATCTAAATGTTTCCTGTATATCTCTCCTAACAGAACAGGATACTATCCAAAATCTTGCCCATTGTTGTCAACCAGGGTATTTTCTCAGTTCAAGTAGAAGAAAGTTTTATATGTATTATAAAACAAATGTAAAACTTTGTGTAGTATTTCTTGTATAACACTTAGAAACTCTTCACTGTCATACTCAGTATGAATAATCCTTCTGTCTTTGGTAACTTCTTATCCAGAAATCTATTAAGGAAGAAGAAAAGACCAGAGAANAAAAAAAAAAAAAAGAGGTGAAGGTTTTATTTATTCAGAAAAAAGAAGATACAATATGGAAGAACAGATGATGCAGGGAATATTGAAGGCTATGGAAAGATACTTTGGCTTATGTTATTTATTGTTTTCCTAATGACCAGTAAAATTTAATTGTGGAAAATGTAAAATGAGTAAAGCAAAACATTCCTTTACATAATTCATTCGAATTCTGTGTCTCTTACAGACAAGGATACAGTGAAGAGAAAGCTCTATAAGAATAGAGTAGCTTGGTAAAGAAAAAGTTTGGAAATGTTGCATTGTAATAGATACCTAGGTAAGAAGATTATCAGGCTGTGTAACAGATAGTTAGAAGGCTCTCACCTTGTGTACCCCAGTTAGGCTGTAATCAGTGGATCTATGTCTGATTTCTGAAGTGTTTAAGGACGCTTCTTCCAAAGGATTTGTTACTGGCTTCCCTTGGAGGTCTCCTGTCTGACTAGATGGGCTGTGTGCTCTTGAGACTACAGTTCTTCACTCTCTGTTCATTTTACAAACCCAGCAATTGTAGTACTGCTTAATAAAGATTTATTAATGTTGACTAAACAGCCTGATTTTGCTGTTTAAGTCCTCATTACTAAAGTCCTGATCCAAAACACAGTGATGGAAATGGAACAAGGCATACTGCACTCTGTAGGTATTGGATCTATCTCCAGCTTTATCATCTAATTTCTTAATTTTTGTTATCTTCTGTGGGAAAAAAAACCCCTCATACTGCTTATGTTTAATAGTTCAACATTGATTACAAAAAGAAAATCTTGTAAACTTTAACAGAGCCCAATAAAGCTTACTATATTATTGACAGTATAAACAGTCTTATTAATTTCCATCATTAAGGGATATGCAACCCCCATATTTTGTTCAGTCACTGAAAGGAATGTCTAGTTTCTTAAAAGCTTGTTACACCATCCTTGGTCTCTGGTACTTTCAGTTGCTGTGATGGAAAACTCAGAAAGATCTTTAAAATCAATCACTAAAAGTATATGCAGTGTTAGTGTACATCCTGAGCTAGTTATTTCTAAAAAATTGTCAGGTTAATCAACATACAGATGGGTTTCTGTCTTTAGTTAGTTTAACTTATCCTCCTTCATATTGCTCCTTCAGTACTTTATATGTGTAATAATGTATAGTATATTTCTTATATATAATAATGTATATTCTGTCAAAGGACAGTCACATGGCTCAATGGACAGACACTCAGCTTCTGCTTATGGCTGTTCAGTTACAAGGGACCTTCCTTAATTACTGTTTTCTCTTGATTTTGTCCATTTGTAATATCACTTAATGCTTAAGACTTCCATATTAGCTAATGCAATGTGTGTCTTTTATTTCTTTGGTGTCTGAAATCAGGCTCTTTCACTAGTTCCAAATATTGCTTCTCTGTAAACTTTGCTAAATTTGTCCATACTTCAATTTCTTGTCTCTAAACACTGAAAGACAAACACATTTTGCCTTCATGTTTTTTTAAGTGCTTCATCTATTTATAATATAAACGCTTAGCTTAATATTTCTATTTTATTTTCTATGAAGTGGGGCTAGAGAAAATGTCAATTACTTCTTCTTACCTCAGTGGAAATTAAATTTTTTGCCAGCCCTTGGAAATCATAGAAAGTATTTCCATTCTTCCAGCCTCCAGAAAAGAAGTAATTTCCATGTTGGTTGGAGGGTGGATTTTTTAATGTTTTTTATTTATTTAACACTTAGATTTTGGGAGTATTCACTCAAAAGATGCCATTTTAGGCATAAAATTTTAATGGAAACATTTTCTGCTCAGTAGAAAATTAATCAGGGAAGATATTTTCAGAGTACTTAATAAAGTTCTTAGCAGAACAGGACTCTAAGCTAAGGTCTTTACATGCTAATACAAATATGAAAATAGTATTGTGAGTCATACTACTGGGGGTGGCTGGGTCAGCTGCCTGTTTCCTAAATACTAATCAGTCTTTTTAATTTGAGATTACTTCACTATTCATCTTCTCATTTTCCCCCGTTGCCTGAATTAATTGTATACAAAATATGGATGGTCATGAATCAAAGGCAGCTGGTGGTTTTCCTTTCTGCCAGGGTTCAGGTGTGACCCACCTGGTTAACAGAACAAAGATGGTGAGAGTGATGGGGCTTTCTGGTTTTGATGCTGAACTCCGGCTCTGTGTTGGCTCTTACTCATCCGGTCTTAATCCAGCGCCCGGGGTGATGTGGGAAAGGCTGCTGTGGTCTCAGTGTGTAGTGAATTAGATTTGGGAATTTTAAAACCTTAGCAGCGAGGTTCTCTTACTTCCTGCAGTGCGTTTGTCGGCGCAGAGCCATCACCTGCTGCATGCTCGCAGGTCCCGCCTGCCTTCCCAGGAGCAGCTTTCCCGCCGGGAAAGCCGGAGCAGGGCAGCTCCTGTTTCTCTGGAAGCTAATCCCAGAGGTGAAGGGATCTCGGGTTTCGTACATGAAACCTTTGCTGTTTTTTTCAGGTGTTGTTACCGGAATTGACAAGCCGTGCTCGGTGGCATCCTTTGGGCTGATTCCAGCTGACGGCTCTGGAGCGGGGCTGGAGCGCGGAGCTCCGCGGTGACGCCGGCGGCGTTTCCCCGTCACGGCCGGGATGCCCCCGCCAGCGGAGCGGGCTCCGTGCCCGCCACAACCTGTCGCCTGCAGACTTGTGGTTTCCATAGCTTTGTTTAATAGAAGACATTTTTGTCTGCTCTGAAGATACTCGTGCTCGCTGATTTGGAATAATATTAAGTGAAGCAAGGGTAAACCGATTTCACACAGAATCTCCTGTCAGAGCTCTGTGTCGTCAAGAATAATATTAGAGTAACTCCAGTGGAGCTGTTTCATTCGGCCTGCCAGATTGAGACCAATGTGAGCCTTCAACATAGATATTATTGCATTCATTTTAACGAATAAAGACCACAGACTTATTTAATTAACATAGCAAAAACCACTGTCAGCAAGCAAAGAAGTTATATTGCACAGCCACTCTAATGTAATCACAAGAGTATACTTTATGGATATCAGGATATAATTTTCTTGTTAAAAGCCTTTGATGTTTCTTTAAATATATAAAAATGCAGGAAATGTATAAATAAGGCTTGCCAGCCATCTCAAATGCCTCGTGCATTAATCTTTTAGCTTTAATTTGTGTTCATTTTGATGGGTTTCAGATAATAGTGATGTATATATACAAGCATATGTGTAAGTAGAGGTATGCATGTATATACATAACTTTTGTTATAAAATCATAGGTGTTGATATTGAAAACACAGCCATTATGTCAATTTTCATATGTTATTTTTACCATTATTTTTATAATTTTATTTGCATGGGTAAGGGCTGTTTAAGTTTTAGTTTTCTTGTACTTTCCTGCCTGGTCCAGCTAGACAGAAAATGCTCCTTTAATTTGTTCTCAGGGGTTCAAGAGCACTGTACTGGAGGTTTGCCTACTCCACCAAGACCCAGTGCAGAGTCTCACCTGCATGTCTGGTTTAGACCTACACATGTTTTTCTGTCCAAGCTCCCTCATGCATTGCCACAGGAGCTGGTTCAAAGTTTTTCTGGAAGTCAAGGAGCCATCAGTCACCAGAATGGCAGCGTTCTGTCATGTGCAAGACAGGCTGCTGTCTCTGTGCTAGTCCTGAATTCATAACTCAGAGGGAGTCTGTGTTTTGTAACAGGGGGAGCTGTGGGAAATACATCTCGTAGTTTGGCAGGAGCTGCTTGCTGTGTGGATGGCTTTAGATTACTATTGGAGTCAAGATTTTCACATACACTGTGGTGTGTTTAGTCCCACACTGATACAGAGTATGAAAACCATCGCTTGAAAGCAATATATATGTGTATATATACATATAAGCCAGACTCAATAATGAAACCTGAATGCAGGAATGCAAATGTATAATGTAGCCCAAAGTGTATCAGGCTGTATCAGTGCCACCTGAAATATGTAAATAAGTGACTTTATTGTTTATTTGGCAGGTACTGTGGTTCTACAGTCCTCACTTTTGTTACTTTTATTGACCTCTCAGAATGCTCTCCAATAAGCTTTCAACCTTATGCTTTCTTTTGATGAATGAGGATGACTGAATATTCATCTAGAGACAATTTACTATAGAATTATCTTGTATTTTTTCTACCAAGATTGGCACAATTCTTAGCTTAAAAAGGAAAGAAGGAAGGCTTTTTTCTTTATTTATGATTTTACTGGAAATTTATACTATAAAGGTTATTGCAGGATAGAGGAAAAATGCAGTAAAAATATAATACAGTAAGACTGTGTTCATATAATAGCAATCTTTTACACCCATAAACTTTATACTCAAAACTTTGTTTTGAGGATTATCTATTAAGACTCTAATTAAAAATAAAAAAACCAACCCACACACTTCCCCCCAAAGAAAAGAGAAAGGACACACCAGAAAGAAAAGTAAATTTTTGTAAGTAAATTTAGATACCCATTTATTTAAGTCCATAATTTGTTTTAAAGTAAAAATTATCTTTCTGCTTACCTTAGAGGGCAGTGAGACCCTCTTACTATTTAAAGCTTATTTTTAAAATAGCTTCACTATGAAGGGGCACGATTTTTGCTCAGTCCTTATCAAAGAATAAAATTAAACAAAATATGCTATCAATCAACACTCGTTTTCCTGTAGAAGGTCAGAAATAAAGCAGAGAACCATCACTGATCCTAGTATCAAAACAGTCTATGTTTCTAGGGGTATCCATAAAATTTAGTTTATGGAACCCAAAAGTTTTATAAGAGTTATGGGAGTTTTACATATGGAATAATTGGTTTTTAGCAAGAGGTTGTGTTTTGTTGATGTCAGGAATTCTAGCTCACTTTTTCTGTTACATGGTGTATGTGGTGCATAGCTTTCATGGTGAATACATGCATGAAACAGGAACTAATTTATCAGGTCCCATGAGTACATGGCTCTGCACACCTCTTTTAATAGTGAAAACTAAATTTTATTTGAAAACAAAGACATAAAGGAGAAAATATCCTTAAACGGTCCTTTATTTCATGTGCTGTGATACACAAATAAATCCATGAATTACCTTCAGCAGCGTGGAATTTATTTATCAGATGAGATGTTCTGGCTGTCACCAGTCACCGACAGTGATTGTGACACCCTGCTGCACACATTGCTTACATCGTACAAAAATTCTCTGTTTATGTAGCGCGTTGTTCCTGAGATTTCCTACCACAGGTGAACAATTAGCTGTAGAGCTGCCAGTTAAGATAACTGAGCTCTGCAATTAGACTCTGTGACAGGTTTTGATGAAATCCAGCCTCCTTCTAGAGGCAGAGAGTGAGCTGGCAGTGCTGGGCTGGCAGTGCCGGGTGCCCCAGATGGGTGTGCAGGCACTGCACCCAGGAAGGGTGCTTGGAAAGGCACAGGGAATGGGCAGCAGAGCTCTGCCTTCCCACCTTGTGCAGCCCTGGAGTCACCACATGTCCTGTGCAGCAGCTGACAGGGATGGGCAAGGCTGCTTCTAAGATGGACATTAAAGACAAGCCATGGATAGTGAAGACACAGAGAAATGCTTGGTGTCAGTCAGAGGCCTCTGCCATGACTTTGGTTTGATCACATCTTTCCTGTTGCATGCATCATCCCTAAGGAGAGATTCCTGCCTCCTTGGCCAGTGTCACACCTTGGTTTAACATCAGCTCCAAGTGAAGGAGAGCTTGGCTGGGAGGCTGTGCCCCCACGGCTGCACTCTGGGGCCAGCTGGGTAGGTGGCAGGAAGGGGACCAGCTTGTGCTGGTGCAGTTCATCTTCTCCAGGTGGTAGAGAGCAGTTCATAGCCACACTGCCTGATGCCTGTATCCACTCAAACAGGTAGCCCAAGACTACAATATTTGGCATTTGGCTTTGGGTTCCTGCTCAGCCACCTGTGGTGGACTCCTAGTCTTAGTTATTACTATTACAGTTGTTTTTTTATGTAGGTTTATGGGGTTATTTTTAGTTTTGTTTGTGTGAAGTACAGCCTCCCCTGCATTGTAGTTTTTTCAGACACAAAACTGGTAGATGTTGTGTGTCCTAGACTACGTGCAGGGCCCAGCTTAGGGATAGGATGGTATCAGGGGACTGCTCAATACAGACCAAACCAAGCTGTCACCTTGCTGTTAGAGGCAGTGTGTGCAGTGAGCTGCCTTCCCTCACCTGCTGACTCCAGAAAGCAGCAGTGAGCTCTCACTGTGCAGCGTGGATGATCCCTGTGAGGGAGTTTGCTCAAGGATTGTGCTGCCTGGCAGTGCAGACGTGTTGCCTGACTCGGATTCCCAGGAGCAGAGTGGGGTGATAGCACTTCTCACCTCCCTGGCACACTAAGGGAACAGACACATTAGAGACTGTGAGATGTGAAGATATGGTAAGATGTGGTGTTTTGTGGTGTGATGAGAGTGCAAATGACAGACTCCTGTCTGAGAAGATGGATGAGTTCCTTTCAGTAAAGCTTTAATACGTGCTGTATCCTCTGAAATGCGAGCTGGTTGTCACAGGCTCTGCAGTTGTTCCTCGGGATTTTGTTATGCAGATGGTACTTTCTGATTATCACATTTTAAGACTCATGCATGCATGAAAGGGAATAGTGAAATGGAGATGGGTAATCTAACTGAATAAGAAAAGCATATTTATAAACAGATTTTTTTTCCTTGAGATAAATTAGCTCACTCTGGGCCTTACACATTGAAGCTCTGTCTCAGTATATCTGAGTTTATGAGATACCTATCATCTTTTTTTTTTATTGCCCTTTGAAAAGCCCCAGAAACATGACTGTTGTTGCTGACATGGTGTGGAGACAGGTCAGTGCAGAGCTGAGTACCCTTCCCCTGCCTGTTTCTCTCCATCAGGCTGGTCAGGTGTGTGCCTGCTGCTCTCTGAGTCTGGACTGGGAAGGCAAATGGATCTCCAGTGCAGGTGCCATTTGGGGTATCACCCTGTAACACAGATATTCTTCAGAAGTAAGCTACAAAGCTTCTTGGCCTTGTACAGTCCTTTCCACAAACTGCCCTGCCAAAAAAGGGACGGTGAAACAAAGGTTTGGTGAAATAATTCCATTTTACACAGCCCTACTTTCCATTTGTAGGAGAACTGCACTGCATTCAGCACTCTAGCAGATCATGTTTGTTCAGCAGATTTCAATTAAAGGTGTTAGTGCTTTTAGAGGCCAAGCTGGACTTCTTCCAGAGCAGATTTTTTATTTTCTGCTCCATACACAGCTCCATAAAATATCTTCTTACAGACAAAATGTGCATCTGCCTATACCCTTAGAAAGCTTTTGTGATTAAATTGTGGAAGAAATTCTTTTACCTTGCCCTGTCTGAATTAGAAATAGTGTCTGCTTGTGGAAGGAAGCAGACATTGTGGTTTGGGTTTGGATGGGAATAGGGATTTTAATGTTGGTGGAAGAATTATTGTGATTTCTTTCTATTAAAAGATTGCCCATAATCACCCAGTTTCCATTTCTCTCTGTGTTGTGCATGCTCAGAACCCATGCCATAGAGCTTACAGGAGAGAGAAATTGGATTGGGGCAGCTAGGGAGCACAAGGAAATAACAAAACCATATTGGCAGCACTCCTGACAGCAGCCATCAGCTACAGCTTCCTTCTCAATTTTTCGTAGGCATCAGAGTGGAGAAGGGATTTGAAGGAGCAGAGAATGGAGTTCATTGTGTTTTTAGTCTGCTTGAATGATTAAGGCTATAAAAAGCCACCTCAGGCTTAATTTCGTAGTAGCCAATTCTCACAAATTGTCTGTCTGTAGGAAGAGCACAAAGCTTCAGCAATGCCAGGCCACCTGCAGATGTCACTTAGGAAGAATACAGCCCAGTTTTCATTGGACTATCAAAACAATTAACTTGCTCAAAATCACAATGGTTCTGTAAGTTGATTTTAGCTAAAGAATAAATTTCTCCAAAAATCTCTATGAGCCTTTCAGAATTCTATATCACAAATCACACCCCCATCAGTGAAATCTCAGTTTAGAAAATAGAAAACTTAACTATCACTAATGAGAAGTTAAACATAATTTTATACTACACAGTATTCAGCATATTAAAAATATTTGGGCTCTTAGTTTGAATTTGGACTTGTGACCTCATATTAATAAGCAAGATTTAATTTGAAGGGTTTTTAATTTTTAATGCAGTTTGTGTCATTATACTTCCTTAATAATCAGAAGGTCACATAGTACCAAATGAAACACTTTATGGCAATCCAAATTGAGTATATCATCATTATCGCCTTTATCAGTCAGAAATAATTAATTGAATTGTGTGTATTGCTCATAGATCATGATGTCTGCTTCTGAAAAATGCATTGACCTATGAATTGTCCTCCAGTAACCATCCCCAGACTAGATAGGAGTTGCCAGAAGAAATTTTTAGAAAGATGTCTCCTGAATGATGGGTGTTTGCACAGTAAAGCTGAGTAAGAAGGCAGCTATTCCAAGCCTCTTTTTAAAGGTTTCCTGTTAGATCCTTTTTTAAAAAATACAGTTTTCTATTTCTAGCATGAATTAACATAAATCACATATGAGATATATTTAATTTCTTTATTTCTGTCTAGTTATTTCCATGTAAGACAGGAAACAGTTGGAACATAATACTAACCACCACATGAATTTATAGTTACATGTTCCTGGTGCCACATTAAGTTTTACCCAAATACAGTAAAATTGTTCAGCAGATAATTCCTGAAACAAGTTATCTTTGTGGGTTTTTTTTTAAGATATATTTTACAACAATTCATAAACTTTAATTTCCAACTGCTTATCATTTGTTTCTTAGGATATACTCCAGTTTTTAATATATACACCCATTCTTACTCTCCCTTAAAACAGTTTTCTTTTAGGCTTGTCTTTCTAATCTGTTTTCTGCTTTCAAGGCCAAAATAGTTGCTGGACAGCTCAGATCCAGTGCTCTTTAATTGACATGACTTTTCCTCTGACTCATGTCTGTTCCCTGATGGTATACAGGAAGAAATCATAACTTCTCTGATATTTATCCCAATAAACAAGCTAAAATAGTCTATTCCAAGTTGACTTCTGTTCCCCTTATGTGCTTTAACAGCTGCCTTTGCACGTGTGGTCTGAGTTCTTTTGGAGAATACTGACCAGAAGCCTCTACATTATGCTAGAGGAGCTCTTGCTAGTGCTGCTGCAGTCGCTCTCCCACACACTTGTCTTCAAATGCAGATGCTAAATTTGCAGCTTTTCAGTAATATGTCATGCTGATTTGTCACTTAAGATGCTGCACTTAGTGCATGCACGTTCTCTGACAGCCCTGCTTTGCTCTCAGTGTGTGGCTGCCCCAGCTTGTGCTGCTTCACCACTCTAAATAAAGTATGTATTTAGTGCTGAGAGTCTACCTAGAATCTGAACAGTAGCAGAAAGTACTGCCCTCTCTGCTCTTGTAAGTGTGCTTAACAGTGAGCTTTCTTTGGCAATGCAGGGAATGGAATTAATTGTTTGTAAGCTGGCTTAAAAATTCATGCTGGTACCTGAAGGATAGAATTTTTCAGTGCTATTTCATAGCATATACTATGTAGGATATCATGGTAGCTATGAGCATAGAGGTATGTAAGACTGAACAGGTCATTCTTGCTCATGGAATCTGAGTACATTCACTGGATCACCAGAAATAGTGGTATGTGTGAAGCTGAGACCTCATTGAATATATCTTATCTTCCCATAACAAGACACTATATTTCTCATTGGTTCCTATAGTTATCAGATACTATTTAAAAATCCCCTCCTCTCAGCTCTCAAACTGTGCCAGAAAATCTGGCATTTTAATGCAAGTCACAAATGCAGCTAAGAAAAAAATTTATTCTTTTTTTTTATTTTAGACCTACAGAAACTTGACATGGCATATGTTTAGAGATGCAATACTCAGATACTTCATTATTAAAAAGTCACGAAAGGGAAGAACAATCCACTTGCCATAAGAGGAGTACTAGCCTCCAAAAAAAAAGGGATTCTAGGAAAGTCAAGTGATGGTGAAGTGTAATATCAGCATAATTTTAAGTAATAAACCCCCAGGATTTGGCTAGGTTTAGCTGAGAGTAATGTAAATGAGCCTTTGTAGAGCACTTGCATGTTTAGAGCAATTGTAGAGCAAACCCTGTGTTTAATGTCCTAAATACTTTGTTTGTGGTTCCTCAGCCTTATGGCCTCGTCATATACCAAATTTTTGTGAAAAAACACTTCAACTTACATGCAATTAAGCTTTACTGAGGATGTAAAATTACAGTATAGCCAGTGTGAAATAGGATCGTCAATGATGGTGACATCTGTCAGACACAAGAATAAAACTACATTATGAACCCCCAGCCATGATTGTATCATCTCATTTGCATAACCAGTGTTAAAAAATCCAGTTATGTTAGGCACTTAGCATTTCAGAATGGCCTTTAAGCACAGGAGTGAGGCTAGGAGGGTGCACCAGATAATTTTAAATTGTGGGATTAGGATGCCAGAAACCATCTGGATAAGCAGCCATGCCTGCAGTGGTGAATCCATGGACCACTTCAGGCCCCCCCAAACCATAGCTGTGCCAGGGAGAGCACCAGCAGGGGAGCAGAGGGAATGGCTGCAGATCCATAATTTGAGCTTTCTTCCTGCCTTTATTTCCTTTTGTACTGGTGCAGCCAGGGAGCCTAGCTGACTGCAAAAATGTAATATGCAGTTAGTTTAAAAAGGACTTCAGAGCACCAGCCCCACACCACTTACATACCAGAAGTTCCAAGCTAATAACTCCCAACATCCTATAATTAATCAGCATTAAAAAAGCCCTAGAAATTATGATGTGCCACAGAAAGAGAGCAGGAGAATTCAAGGGCAGAAAGGGTGTCCTAGTATATATATGGTGCAGTAGTGAGAGTAGGGATGTAAAATTCTTTATTAAAGTAAATTAAGAAGTTTAAAAGAAGAAATTACTAAAGCTATAATATAGGAACAAGTCCCATGTTGCATAAAAATGGTATAATTTTTCTTCATTAATGTGTAAGATGGGAAAGGACAGATAGGAAAAAGCAGTCCAGAAAAAGTGTGTTATTAGCTACATCAGACAAAGGAGAGCCAAATGAGACACATCCAGGTGGGGAGCACCTTCACAGGCTCTTCTGTCTCACCACCGGGCATGTACTGAAAATTGCTTTTCTTACTAATCTCAGGTATATTTAATCAGCTAGGCAAAGGTGTATTCATCCTGGCACAAGGTGTAGTAATTGCCCAAGGAAGCAGCAGGAGGAGGAGGCATTGCTTTAAGGCAGTTGCAGAAGTCTGGAGGAGCTAGCCAGGGGTGAAAGAATATTTCCAGAAGAGCAAGGCCACTGATTTTCCAGGCTTATGTCTTCTCCCCATCACCTTAGGTAAAACTGCTTGGCACTTGCTAGTAGTAATACACCCGTGTCAAATGAGTCTCCCCAGACACCACCTGAAGAAAAATGACAGGAAAGAAATAGATGCTTGTTAAATGTTGTTTTGGTTTGATATATTTTGCACTGCAGAAATTAGCATTGTGCATTTAGCGAAGTTAATAAATGTGAGGTTAATGTATTCACAACATTTACACTTCATTTTGAATATTTTCAAGGTAAACAGAATACACATTTCGGTATCACTAGGGGAAACAAACTACATGTAGAACACAGGAAATTAGTATGTTTCCCCAAGCAGTAATTTTACAATATTTCTTTTCCAGTTTCTAAAAAAGAGAGGAATTATATTGCTCCATGAAGTAAAGTTTAAACCACTCTTGTATACAAAAAAAAGTGAATCATATTTTTGATGAAGTATTATGTTCTTTGTACATGAGATTCCAAAGAGAATTAATGCACTTTTCTCTTAAATAATTTCTCCAAAATTCATAAAAATAAAGAACAGAGCACTCTGAAGAACAACTAAAAAACCCCAACAAAAAATCCCAAACCAATGTACTTTTGTGCTGTGTTGGCCCTGGCTTGATGCCAAAACTGTTCTGTCACTCCCCTCCTGAGCTGGACAGGGAAGAGAAAATAAAAGGAAAGGCACATGGCTTGAGAGATAAGGATAGGGAGAGATCACTCACCAGTTACTGTCATGGGCAAAACACACTCAACTTGTGGAAATTAATTTGATTTATTACTAGGTGAATCAGAGTAGGATGTTGAGGAATAAAGCCAAATCTTAGAAAACACCTTCCCCTCACGCCTCTCTTCTTCCTGGGCTCAGCTTCACTCCTGATTTCTCTGCCTCCTTCCTGCCAGTGCCACAGGGGGACAGGGAATGGGAGCTGTGGTCTCTGTTGGTCCTTCCTCCTCAAACTCTTCCCCTAGTCCAGTGTGGGGTCCCTCCCACAAGAGGCAGTTCTCAGTAAGCTCCTCCAATGTGAGTCCTTCCCATGGGCTGCAGTTCTTCACAAACTTCTCCACTGTTGGTCTGTTCCAAGGGGTGCATTCCTTCAGGAAGACACTGCTCCAGTGTGGGCTCCTGCTAGCAGCCTGCTCCAGCGTGGGCTTCCCACAGGGTCACAGCCTCCCTGGGGCATCCACCTGCTCCTCTGTGGGCTGCAGGTCGATCTCTGCTCCATCATGGACCTCCTTGGGCTGCTGGGGCACAGCTGCCTCGCCATGGGCTGCACCAGGGCTGCAGGGAAATCACTGCTTCAGCACCTGGAAATCCCTGCAGGGAAATCCCTGCTTCAGCACCTGGAGCACCTCCTCTCCTTTCTTCTTCCCTGGCCTTNTCCCACAGGGTCACAGCCTCCCTGGGGCATCCACCTGCTCCTCTGTGGGCTGCAGGTCGATCTCTGCTCCATCATGGACCTCCTTGGGCTGCTGGGGCACAGCTGCCTCGCCATGGGCTGCACCAGGGCTGCAGGGAAATCACTGCTTCAGCACCTGGAAGTCCCTGCAGGGAAATCCCTGCTTCAGCACCTGGAGCACCTCCTCCCCCTTCTTCTTCCCTGGCCTTGGTGCCTGCAGGGATGTTACTGTCACATAGTCTCGTTCCTCTCTTTGGCTGTTGTTGCACAGCATATTTTTTCCTTTTCTTAAATATGTTATCCCAGAGGTGCTGCTGCTGTCATTGATTGGCTTGGCCTTGGCCAGCAGTGGGTCTTGTAGCCAGCTGGCTTTGGCTCTGTCAAAGGGGAAGCTTCTGGCAGCTTGTCCAGCTCCCCCCAGTACCAAAACCTTGCCACTTAAACCCAATACATCTGGGTCGGAGTGAATGTTGCTCTGGGCTGAATGGTAATTAAGCTGAATGTCAGAGAATGTTCTCAGTTACGTGAGTTGCAGCGGGCTCTGTCTGCCTTAGCCCTTTGGTTTGAAGCAGTAGCACAATCTTGAAGGGAATCCCTTGGTTGTTCCCACCTCCCACATGTTGGTTCAGTTTCCAGGGCAGCTTTTGTATGATGTGAAACGGGTGGCCCTGTGGAACAGAGCACTGCTGGCAGCTCCCTTCCCCTCTGCAGCAGCAGCAGAGTTTGGATCCCCATCAGGCATGTGTGGGTCGGAGCCCCAGGCTGAACTTCCAACCAGCCTGGAGCTGATTCCAAGGACAAGATAAAACCTATTCTGAAGTGCAGCCTACTACACAGTGCAGAAATTGGGGCTTACATACCACCTGATTTGATGTAATTATTGTTTCACTCTCTTCGCCAGAATCACAGAATCACTGGGTTGGAAGAGACCTTCAAGATCACCTAGTCCAACCCAGCCCTAACACCTCAACTAAACCATGGCACTGAGTGCCACATCCAGTCTTTTGTTAAACACATCCAGGGATGGTGAGTCCACCACCTCCCCAGGCAGACCATTCCAGTACTTGATCACTCTCTGTGAAAAACTTTTTCCTAATATCCAACCTAAATTTCCCTTGAGGCAGCTTGAGGCTGTGTCCTCTGGTTCTGTCAGTGCTGCCTGGAGAAAGAGCACAACCCCACCTGAGCACAGCCACCTTTCAGGAAGTTGTAGACAGTGATAAGGTCACTCCTGAGTCTCCTTTTCTCCAGGCTAAACACCCCCAGCTCCCTCAGTCATTCCTCACAGGGCTTCTGTTTCCAGCCCCTCACCAGCCTTGTTGAATTAGCTGGTAATATGGAAGGGGTTTGGTTTGTTTTTTTTTGGCTTTCGGGTTATTTTTAGTTGTTTCTGTTAAAAAGGTGGGGAAAGCCCAATGATATGAAACTAGAATAAGTGAAGAGAAGGTAATTTATGTGGGTACTGGTAAATGCATGAAGTGTATCATATGCAAACCAGTAAAATAAAGTAAGTGGAGTTGAATGAAGAAGCACCTTTACCTTTATGGAAGAAATTAGCTTCCTAGTAAAAAATGAAAATGAGTAAATAAGTAAATTTCAACAAGATATTGCTATGTGGGCTAATATTTTTTAAGTGCTTAGCCCAAAACTATTTTTCTAGAGCTGCCATTTTTCCTGTTAAAACAAGAACATCAGCTGTGGACATGCACGTTCCAGCCTCCCCATCCAGCCCTTCTAGGTTAAAGGACGTTTCTGCTTCTTCAGATGGGCTGTAAATCTGACAACCAAATTTTCATAAGCAGAATTTGGTTTAGGAATTTGACCCAGTTTTGCAAATAGTTTTAAAAGAGCTGAAATGACACTTTGGCTCAAGAAGAAAAGAAAGGAAAAAAACCCCTGAAAGTAGGAAGAGGAGATTTACACATTTCATAGCACTATTTTGTCAGGTTTTGTAAGAAATGGATTATATAAATACAGCCCTTTAATCCATAACAAGATTAAAAGTAATTGTTTTCCCATGTTCTGCTTTCCTCTGAGGCTGGTTCAGTACATATCCCATTGTTTGAGTAGTATTGCATTATTTAGTAAAATCCTCAGATATTGAACAGCTGTTTGTTGGATTTGACCTGCAACATTGGAGTAATGGCACTACAAAGACAGCAGATTTTGGTAGCTGTAATTTCTGTACAGCTGAACTATGATATTTGCAATAGTATGTTGCTTGCAAAATTGCATCTGCTTGTTTTTGTTTCTGATTGTTTTTAAAGTAGCACCACTTATTAGAGCTAAGAAATTTTGGAGATGTGTACACCATTATTACAATGAATTCACATTTATTGCATTATACATTTCATATCCAAATCTAAATTTGCAGTTCTAAATTGGTCTGTAGAATTTAAGAACAAGTTGATAGTCAATGCTGTATTAATAGCAAATGGTGTCTTAATAGTAAAAATAAAACGCAGGTGTTAAATTTTACATTTTTTTTCTGTAAACATATATTACATTACTTTCTTTTTTTTCAAATGGCACTTGTCCCTGTTATTTTAATTGCAATAATTTCAAAGTAGAGTCCAGATGGAGTTACTATAATTTAATGCTAGGAATTTATTGACATAAATTCTGTTAACTGCTTAACTCTAAACTGTTATTTGTCTTAATAGGGTTAGTTGGCAGTCCTTCCTTTACTGAAGGGAGGAGATGTTAAATTAGGAGCTGGAAGATGGTGACTTGAGGAGCCTTCACCAGCTGCATAGACAAACAAAGCTTTATTATTGCCTTTAATAACAGCTATTGAGCCCTGAGTACAGAGCAGCTCCTTGGCACCTCCTTCCCAGTGTCCAGGGCTCCCCTTGAGAGGTCTGCTCTGTTACCCTTCATTTCTCTGGCCTGTTTTTCATGGCTTTCCAGCCACTCTCTAGTCTCACTAAACAAGTTCCTGAGTATAAAACTCTTCCAGAATATAAAGAACACCCAGCAGGTGGATGCTGCTCTGTTGGATCTGCATGCAGCGCTGCAGGAAAGGGTGAGCCCAGCCTGGAGAGGGAGTTGGCCTGGGTCTAACACTCCATGGCCTTTTGCTGGAACCGAAATTTGCACCCCCATGGAATAGCTCCAGGAGCTAAAAAGTCTGCAAGGTTGATTCTCTCTGTATTTCTTTTTGTTTAGTTTCTAAAGAAGATTTTGCATTAGCCAAACTGTGTTTGCATTAGCCAAAAATAAGTAAATTTACCTGTATAATAAAATCTTGCCTTTTTTATATTGTCTTGATATATTGCTTAGTACTGTCAGAGTCTTGACACCTCGGTATGATGTATTTCTAAAGAGGAATTTTAACCATGACATCCATTTTAATGACTTAAATAATGCTAATTAGTGGTAACCAAAAAGAAAAATTTTTAAAAGATTGTTTTATGCAAAAGTAAGGAACAAAATTTAACTCCATGAAAGTTTTGTAGAATAAGAGTAAAAACATATTTGAGTATTATACAAAATATTCAAAATAGTTCTAATGAATAGTTTTTTTTGGTCTTGGTCACAAATGAAAAATATAGGATCTGGGCTTAACTATTTAGTAGCCATTCACAGAAATCTGTACTTGATCAATATTCTTGACAAAGGTTGATTAATATTAATTGTGCTTTACTATGAGCAATCTAGAAAGAGGTGATGAATCAGTTTGCAGTCCTGGAACAAATGATAACACTGCAGCAGTCTGAACTTAGCCAGCCTGTCTCGGTTAATAATTCCTAGGTAATTCTTTTTTCTTTTTAGCTGTAACTGAGGTTGATTGTAACTGTTGAGTAGAACAAGGGATTTTGTTGTTGTTCTTACATGTGAAAGATTCAACAGGTTTCCATGTGCTCTGGCATTCATGCCACAAAGCACATGCTCAAGTCCTTAAATGCCTTCACTCAAGCCTTCAGTCGTTCTTGCTGGTTAGAGCTAAGCAGATGAAGAACATTTTTGCTGGAGATATAAATAAATCATCCTAGCATGTTTCTCTGTAAATTATTCTACTGGATTAAGCTTGTTTTATTTACTTTGCTGCCTTAGGGTGAGCCATTTGACAGAATCACTGTAGCTCCTTTGATTTTGATTAATCAAGGATGGGGATATGTTTGGTGGTTCTCTGTGACTGTCACAAAACAGAGCAAGTGACTTGCAATATCTGATCCTGGAGATCTTTTTTTTTTTTTTTTTTGTATTCAGATTGGAAAGAGCTAGTAGAAGACTTTCTCAAGTGATTCTTACTGAAGTTGCATTTTATGTTTAAGGTAGTCTGTTTATGCTCTCAAAAAGATTAAAATATATTATTTTACAAGTTTTATTTTCATTTGTATAGCTAAATGCAATACAGATATGAAAACTAGTGAATGCTTAAATTCTGCAAAACTACAAAGTTTATTTTAAATTTTGTTTCCAGACCTCAAAAAGGTACAATTTTCCTGGTTTAATCTGCTGTGATTTTTTTTTTCTTCTGCGCATTGAAATAACCCCCATTATCCTGTTATTAAAAATCTTTAATGGCATCTGCAATTAGTTGTTCTTGCTGGTTTTATCATCTCTGCTGCAATGGTTTGCCTACCTTTAAGTCTGACAGATGGAATAAAGGTATCTGTGTTTGCTATTGCTTTCTCAACGTAGATCTGTCTCTTTCCAGAGATAGTGAGGCAGTGAAACAAGGTGATGGAAAGCAAAACAGGAGGTGAAGAAGTGAGGGCCGTGCTGTGAGTGCCTCCTTCACTGCACTTGACAGTGTGAGAGAGGAAGGGCTAAGGGCAAACAGTGCTGTGATCCGAGCTGGAAGGAGCCCAGGCTCACTCCTCCTCCCACCCATGCAGGAGCATCCCCAGGAATCCCCAGAGCTCTCTTGTAGCACGACAGATGATGTTGGAAAAGGCAGTTTTAATTAAAACAAAAGACAGTAGTGTCTGTCAGGTGCATCTATTTATAGATTAGGTAAATATGTTCATCTTTTCATTGGCGTCACTGAAGAACAGTGAGGAGCATTGCTATTAACATATGAATATCAGCTTGGCTTTCATGTGTTGGCTTGGAGCCAGTTCTGTGCGTTTTTAATGGTGCTGCCAAGTTTATAAGGTTCTCTCACGTAACTGAGGTTATTCATGTGGATAAGTGGTTATAGGGCCAAGGCCTGGTACCTTTGTAAACAGCCAAGGCCTTCAAAAGAGGTTTAGTGGCAGAACTCACAGACAGTGCCTCCAGAGTGAGTGCTTTAACAGTTATTGGTGTAGCTGATAATATTTGATAATCAGTGGCACTTAGTAAGTGAGCAATAGCCTTTTTTTCCATGCAGAAATAATATAATATTCAGTTTTTGAATTCAGTGAGCTTCTGTTTACCTTTCATCAGCAGTAAAAGAAAAATTTAAAGACAAGAAACAAAAAAAATAGCTGTTCCTTCCTCCCAGTAATTTAACTGGGTTGCAAGCATTAGTGCAACAGTATGGCAGAGAGTTTGTTTGTTTGTTTGTTTGTTTGTATTGTAGGCTTGGTTCTCAAAACAGCTTAATTGAAATTCAGTGCAAGTTAGGTTTCTTTTGTGTAGGCCTAAATTGGTAATACTCAGACTGAAAGGTATCTGAGGATGAGGACAAACTGTTTGTAGAGAGCCTGTCATGACGGTGCACCTTTCGCACTAACAAAGCAAATAGAAATATTTGAAGAAAGAGGATGCTTTCTTGTATGTTTTTTACTAATGTTTTATTATTGGTACTTTGGAAAACAGGAAAATATATTTTTAAAAAATCAAATACACTTAATTGAGATGCTCAAGCATTCAAATATGCTCATTTAAAATTTCAAACAAGAAGATGGAAGGGGTCTTCAAAATTTTCTCCATATTATTTTTATTCTACATATGTTTACAGTTTTTTAAATGAAAATTTATAGCAAAAAAAACCCAAAACAACCAAAACAGAACAGGTCAAGATATCTATGCTGCAACTGAGAAATTCTAGTAACATGCACTAAAATATTAATGAACTGTGATGCTTCATTGGTTCCAAATTTATTGTTAAACTGCTTAGTAGTGTTTGCTGCCAGGAATATGCATATTTATCCTACCTTATCTACAAGTTCATGTAAAATTTGATCAATATTTAGGAACTGATTTAAAATACGTACAGGGTTTCATGGACAACAAGGGGCTTCAGCTTTAGCTTTTTTTCAAAGGCATGCAATCAAATAACTTCTACAAGGTACTGTACAGACAATTTTGAAGTATGCTATCTCATATTTTCCTTAGTGTTTATTGATGTTTAGATAACCCTCTTTATTATTCCCATACTTGGATATCAATGCTTAAGTTTTCAAAGCATCCAGTGTGGAATTTGCAGAAGTTTATGAAAGACAGGTCCTCCGTGACTAGCAGGGGTCTCCTTCTGTTATACACTTGGAGAATGAGGAAAAGGCTATGAGTGTTGCCTAGCTAGACATCAGTAAAGCATTTAAAACTGTCTCCCACAACATTTGCCTGGAGAATCTGGCTGTTCATGGCTTGGTTGTGTTCACTGTTCACTGGGTAGGAAAGTAGTTGGATGGCAGATCCCAGAGGTTGGTGGGGAATGGAATTCCAGCTGGGGTTGGTTCCCAGGGCTCAGTGCTGGGGCCACTCCTGTTTATCTTTATCAATGGTCTGGACAAGGGGATCGGGACTACCCTCAGTTGGTTTGCAGATAACCCCACATTGGGCAGGAGTGTTGATCTGCTGGAGGGCAGGAGGGCTCTGAAGAGGGATCTGCACAGGCTGGGTTGAAAGGCCAAGGCCAATTGTGTGAGGTTCAATACTTGGACCTGCACTTGGATCACAATCCCAAGAAATATTCTAGGTTTGGGGAAAAATGCCTGAAAAGCTGCCCAGTGGGAAATGACCTGGTCACCAGCTGACTGATTATGAGCTGGAAGGCCGCCCAAGGGGCCAAGAAGGCCAGTGGCATCCTGGCCTGAAACAGTGTGGCCAGCAGCACCAGGGCAGGGACCATCTCTTGGTACTCAGCACTCTTGAGGCTGCACCCAAATCCTGTGTTCAGTTTTGGGCCCTTCTCTACAAGGAAGGTGCTGAGGGGCTGGAGCAAGTCCAGAGAAGGGCAATGGAGCTGGGGAAGGGTCTGGAGCACAGCTCTGGTGAGGAGCAGCTGAAAGACTTGGAGGGGTTTAGCCTGGAGAAAAGGAGGCTTAGGGGGGACCTTGTCACTCTCTGTAAGTACCTGAAAGGAGGGAGTAGTGAGGTAGGGGTTGTCTCTTCTCCCATATAACAAGGAACAGGACAAGAGGAAATGGCCTCACACTGCACAAGTGAATTTTAGATTGGGTAATAGGAAATACTTCTTCTCTGAAAGGGTTTTCAAGCATTGGAACAGGTTGTCCAGGGAAGTGGTTGAGACACTTCAGGAGTGTGTTCAAGAGGTATCTGGATGTGACACTCAGGGACATGATTTAGTGATGGATTTGCCAGTGCTGAGTTAACAATTAGGCTTGATAGATCGTAAGTCTTTTCCAACCTAAGTAACTAAAATTTTACAGTCTAGAGTTTGTTTTACTGTTAAGGAATCATATATACCAAGCCAAAGTATCATGAAATTGGTGATGCAAAGGTTTGGCAGGAGGGAGATGTGTCTCTGTCAGTGCCTTAGGCCCTTGAGTGGTACTTCAGCTGGAACATATGGCATGTAGTTTGTCAGGATTTAGATATCTTCTGCTGTTCTTTTACCATGATGTACATTTTTGAATAGGCTCTGGGGTCAAAGAGGGTTTCCCACATCTTCCTAGAAAGTGCCGGAAAATGAAGCTGGCACTCCTAGGTACAGATGGATTTTATATTTATAGAAATAGTATAAGTAATAGCAGGGATTTGTTCCCCACAGTAACAAGATAAGACTTTCCTCCAGGTTTCAGGAATTTTAGAAAGAAAAGTGGATTCTCAAAGTGCTGTAGTTACACAGATCACATCAAACTCACACAAAACACTGTGATATTTTTCTCTGTGCTGAGGATCAACAGTTACAGCATGACTTTCAAGAGATGCTTAGGTAAGGTGGGAATTAACCTCTCCCAACTGCAAACATTTGTAGACTGTTTATTTTAGGAGATAATGTAGATTTTATTATTTGCTTACACCTTATGCATATAGGGGTTGATTTTTGCTGTTTGTTTCCATCTCTCACCACTTTTTTAATCAGCTTGCTGTTTATTTTGGGCTTTCTAATTATTACCCTTATGAAAAATATGTACTTTTCCATGCCAGAACATGACAATTGCAAATATTGAACTATCTTCTACCAGATAAAACTTCTATTTCAGCATATGTTAACATTTTCCTGTCTGCCATACTCTATGGCTCGTTTTGGTTTCAACATATTAAAATTCCCTGCTTGATGTTTTACACAGGGCAAATATGATTTTTAATGTGGGCTTTCAGCACATCAGGGTTTCAGTACAATTCATATTGTTTGCTTTAAGGTCTAGGGCTTCATAAAAGTCTCATACCCAATTGATTGTGGGTGCAGAAGAGCCAGTGGACCACACACTCCTGTAGTGAACAGCAGCTCTCCAAGGACAGGGTCCCCAGAGCTTGGTAAACATCTTAGAATATCCTCACAGCTGTCATCCTCACAGACATTAAGGCTTGAACTTACAAACATAAAAAAAATATATTTCAACTGTATATAAAAGCTCTACTTTGAGAGCTGGCAAGGAGAACATTTTTTCCCCTCTATTGATAAAAGAGCTTTGGAACAAAAGGCTTATTTTCATTTAGTCATCTGAAAGAGTCATGGCTAGGATCCAGAAAAGTTTATGCTTAGCTTTCTTTGCATCCTAAATCAACATTGGCATATATGTGAGGGTAAATGTGGGTATAGATAGATGGTAAACTAAAATTATGTAAAAATCAATACATACACATAGTGTTTGCAGAGACAACATTTGGGAGACAGGTGAAATCCTTACAAACTCCACTTTAGCACGTAATTGTAGAATGGCTTGTGTTGTAAGAGAACTTCTGGGATTGTCTAGGCCAACATCCTAGGCAGGGACATCTTTCACCTGACCAGATTGCTCAGAGGCCACCCAACCTCACTTCAAGTCATAGAGCATCCACAATTTCTCTGGGCAAACTGTCAGTGTCTCACCACTCTCATTGTAC
>VWZP01002293.1:78246-149585 GCA_013396995.1 Dicaeum eximium | reverse complement strand
AAAAAAAAAAAAAAACCCACCAAAAACAAACAAACAAACAAACAAACAAACAAACAAACAAAAACCCAAACCATCCTTGCAGTCTAAATGTACTCACTTTTAGTTTAAATTTTTTCCCTTTGTATCTTTTGTTCCAAAAAACACAGAATGGTTGGGGTTGGAAGGGAGCTCTGGAGGTCATCTAGTCCAAACTCTTGGTAAAGCAGATTCTGCTTCCTTACACACGACAAAAAAGTGAATCTTCTGCAACAGGCCTGACCTTTGTGTCTCACCTCTGATGACTTTTCTGAGATAATTTTGGCTACTTGTCACTTCTGCTGGCACTAAAGGTTCAATAGAATTCAGGCAAATCCACGTGGTTCCATTCTAGGCCCCTCAAATTAACTTCAGGACAAGGTACTGTTACTGCAAAAGATAGTAAGTAAGGGAAGTAAAAATATAGAATAAAGAGATGAGGAGAGGAGCAGACTGGCTTGCATATTCAGGAATGTATCTGCATAGCTGGCAATTAAAAAACCTTATTTCTATCTTAAATCCAAGAGGTTTTGACTTGAAAATAATTGGTAAGAAAATTATAATCATATCACAATATTTAAATAGCTTCTCAGACTTGAGATATCTTTTGAGTTGCGAATACAAGCAGCTATTACCTAGTTAGACAAAATCAGAAAAAAAAGGTAAACTGCATCTCAGCTGATGGGAATGTTCATCTATTCCCATGGCTACAGAGTTCCAAGGTTTGGGTTGAAGGGGCTCATCTGACTTATGTCCTTCATTCTTTTACTTTTCCATTCATTAGTTGACTTACCTTTAAAACATTTGGAGGCCAACTTCTCTGTTTTCTCTCAATAGGAATAATAGTGATGATATCAGTTATTCCCACTTTCAAAATTTTTTGAAACCTGAGTTTTAGACAAACTTGCTAGCCAGGGTTCCAGTATTTTCTCATCACATTTACCTTTTATTGGAGAAAATACACATTTTGGGTGGAAAAATGGTCATTGCATCCCCAGGTACTTCCTGCAGTGATTTCCATTGACTGGAGTACATGAGCTCGTGAAAACAGAGATGATCGACTGCACTGAGTCAACAACACACTCATTATACTTCCAGGTGCTTTTATTTTCACATAGCAAGAGGAGTGTTATGGACCACAGTTTTCTTTTTCTCCCAGAAGGATTTTTCAGTGTACTTATAATTCCAGAAATGAATGCTCTATTGCATATTTAAAGCAATTCCTGTCAAGACCTTCAGAACTACAGGCTGTGCCACACAGACACGTTCTTTATGAATGTACTGAACTCTCAGCATTTGTTTTAAGAGGTAATTCTGGGGAAGACCAACAACAACAGCAACAAAAAACAACACCCCCTCCTCACCTTCTTCTCTCATGACAATAATATATTACCTGAATATTGCTTTTTGTAAATCCATCATCCCTCATTCACACTGTATGACCACAAATAACTCTACCTGAACACCCCCCCGAGAGGTTGTTTCTGTGCTTTCTCTGTGTTTACAAACAAAGAGTATTGTTTTCCCTCACACATATGTTATTTTCTTTCTTTAAGTCCTGGTTACAAATAGACTGTAATTTATCAAGCGCCTGTAATGGATGTTGTGTATTTGGATACAGTTGGATTTCTAAAGGTCATGTTTATTACATCTTTGGGAAGCCTATTGTAAAAGTTTATCAAAGCCTTTCAGTCCTGCTGATGGGTGTGGGAATATCACCAGATTACTAATGCATTCTGCTTCTGCTGGTCTAGTCAGCAAATGAGAAATGTAAGAAACCTCTGGTACTTTGTACTTCAGGTTGAAGCTAAAGCAAGAAGCACAGAATGAACATGTTCTAAAAAATAGGCTGTGTTCTGCTGAATGCTAAGAAGCATGGATTGAAAAGTTGTTTGAATAAAGATATAATACTTTCTTTTTTTTTTTCTATTTGATTGAAATTTTTTTGTGGTGTCACACATAAACTTTTAAATGTTTACTCATTATTCTTACTATCCTGGATTAAATTCACCTTTAGTACAAGAAGTGCCATCACATTAAACTAAGGAAGACAGGGAGAAATATAGATTTCCACATCTGTTAGAGAATTTATAGAAGTCATTAGAGCAGTAATAACATATAATTATATAGTTCTGACTGCAGTCAGAATCAAGACAAGTAAATGCTGGTATGCTAATAGCATTTCCAAAAAAAAAAAAAAACCTAAGAAAAAAGAATCCCAGTCTTTTATTCCTTCATGCTCATCAAACAGGTCAGACAGTCATGGATGGATGCAGCGTCGGATGAACGTGTGAAAGGTCCCTTTTTGCAGAGTAGCCAAACAACTTGTCTGTGCCACTGTTCAGTTGGAAGGAAGTGAGTGAATGTTTATAGAATTTGCTAGAAATTGAACCAAATTCAAAATATGAGCATGGAAAGTACTTTTTAGAATGTTTAACCAGGAAGAAGGAAGTGTCTCTGCCTTCTTTACCTGTAGAAGGGTCTCAGATTTATGTGCTTATTTCCCCCAAACTGAAGGGATTTTGGTCTTACACAGAGCTGCGCTGCTTGGAGCACTTCAGAGTGAGCTCTGAGACTGGCTGCTGGTGAGAGAGGAGAAACTGTTCACAGTTATGTTCTTTCTGCTTGGATCTGAGCTTAATATTGGAGATACACACATGAAGTAGTGTGAGAACTGAGAGCACTAAGAGCAGGGCAGTGATTGCATAGCACCAAACAGAAGGCAAGTATACTGTAATTTCTTTTTCATGCATCATTTAGTGCTCAAGGCTTTCATTTTGCATATCTCTTAAGTAATCAAGGTGTATAGATAGAAAGGAATTAATAAGTAAAGAAAAGGAGTCAACAAAAGAGAGAATGAAAAGCAAGCATAAAAGAAAATGCCAGGAAGTAAAGTACCAGTTGGAACATCGTCACTCTTTTCCACTCATATCATGTATCCTCGAGTTTCAGACATAAATTGTGTATCTAGTAATGAGAGGGGAGCAGAAAACAAGAGCAGGCAATTACATTCAATCCTTGGGAATTCCAGCTTCTGCCAGTTAACTGGTTTGTGATAGGATCTCTAAGACTGAAAAGCTAACTGGAGGAAGGACCACAGTCAGGTCTGCAGCAGCCTTCCATGGCCCTGGGAGTGCTGGGCCCTTTCATTGCCTAGGGAATGACCAAAGCAATAGTGCCTTTATTCCTTACAGTAGTCTTGCTAAAAACTCCTCTTAAATCCCCATTGGAATTTTAAGGTACTGATTAATACAGAAATATAATACTCTAGGATGACATCATCAGCACTGGCTGTTGTCATCAAACACAAATCTCTTCTGGACTGAGCACATCAGACCAGAGAATAGATAAATATAATAGGGACATCATCTCTGATCACTGCAATATGTTTTATAGTCCTTTGTTTTGTGTTACGTCAAAGAAAGGATCTTTGAAGGAAAATCCATTTTCCATCTCCATCTGTCTTTTATATTTTCTCATCTGTACTTTGGTTGTGTAGACTGACTTCTAATAAATATTTCTGATTTCTTTGTCATTAATTTTGAAATAAATACACTAAAAACGATGTATATAATCACCATATTAACCTTCTTATTTCAACATTGCATATTTTTAAGATTTTTCAAAACATTATCCTAGTGGTGGAAAACTGAAAATAACACAATACTTTGGAAGAAACAAATGATCTTGAATCTTATGTTCCTGCCTGGAAACCTGGTGTCAAAATTCACAAGATAGACACTTCACCTCAGCTGTAGAGAAAGCAAATTTGATAGTAAGAAATCACGGGAGCACAGAATGCTGTTTGGAAGAGACTGATGGATGCCAACTGCTGGATCTTTGCTCCAGCAGGGTGGGTTGGAGCCATGTCCAGATGGCTTTTTAGGATCTCCAAGGCTGAAGATGCCACAGCCTACCTGGGCACCCTGTGCCAGAGTTTAGTCACCCTCAGAGTGAGTGTTTGGGAGAACTTCCTATGTTTCAGTTTGCTCCTGTTGCAGGTCCCTTAAGGAGAGCAGGACTCACCCAGACACCAGCATTCAGGAGATGTATATGATGAGTTTCTTCATGTTGTGCTTCAGGCATTCATAGAGAACTAAGATTTCATGTCCCTTCTGCATAGATAATGTAGCAGGTCCCGTGCAGCAAGTGGCTGAGCTTGATCACTCACATCCTGAATGGTTTCCTCATTGCAGGGTATCCTGAGTGATAATTCCTTAGTGGTACCTCTTGAATGTAATCCCCACTGGATGAAACACTTAAGTATTTCTTGTAGTAAAACCTGAAATTCTGGGCTTATAGATGTGTACCATGACTAAAAATATTATCTGTCCTGCCCAGTGTGTCATATATGGTATATTTTAAACAATATGGGAATATTGTAGGGAAAAATGGTCAAGAAACACCACAGTTTGGCCATTAAACCAATGATCTAGCAGGACAGGGATGTAAATTCAGTCTGTTCTCCAGCTTAAACAGAGATGGGATCAAAGCCTGGTTCTTGCCAGTTTTTAACTGCAGCTTCCATGTTTCAACTTTAAAATCTTACTTCAGTTGTGGTCCCTAAATCCAAGAGCAGACTAAGAGTAATATCTTCCTCTTTCCTTATCCTGCATGCAAGGCTTAAGATTCAGAAACTATCTTCTTACATTCATGAGGAACCTGTTCATTTAAATCAGGCATGCAGACACTGCTAGGCCAGAGGTCGCCAGGTGGGAAACTCTATAAAACTTGGTTTGCAGTGACTGAGTATCTTTGTTGACTGGGCTTTTTTATCTTATTTAGTTCTGCCTTTTGGTATGGCACCATCTAAAGATGATTACTTGCTCTCCAAATATACAGTGCTAAAATCCTTTCCAGCTCTTAACACCTTCCAGGTCTTACCAGCCAGTCTCCAGATAGCAGCTCCAACCTCCTGAACAAAGCATTTGCCAAAAATACAGTGTGTACCTTGCTTAGTCCCACTTAGATGTAGAGTGTGATAGGACTGGAACAATGTTCATGAGTTGATCACATATATATGTGTATAGAGTCTCTTATAGGGTCTTGTTTCTATTTTATGTTACCTTTATGGCCTTTTGTCAGAGCTGGCACAGTTATTTATGATATGTTGGTGTAGTTATGTAGAAGTATGTACTGGATCTAGCAATTAATGGAAACACATTCCTTTATCCACAAATCATCTACAGTATTGCAATGTCAAATTTTAGAGACACCTAAATTTAAATTTATATTTATGAGATATAAGTCTTTTGAGGTTAAGCAATTTATATTGCTATGACAAGAAATATTTACTTATAGGCTAACTTTTTAAAAAGGTTCAAAAAAGTCTAGTGACCTTCATGGTGACTGATAGGTTGCCAGTCAGAGCCCTTCCCTTTCCCTCCTTACACCACCCCCACCAATATAAAACCTGTTAGAAGCCAGCTAAAAAAAAGGCAATAGGTATGGGATTAAACTCCTGACTTAGATTAGAAACTCCATGTAAAGCTCTTCTCCAATGAATGTCCCAGTAGAAATGCTGCTAGACCATTACTGAATCTAGAAATTATGTGGGGCATTGTCCTCTCTGGTCTTCCATACTTATTCATGCTTACAACTTTCTTTGGGAACACTGTCTACCCTTTCCTTGACACTATTTGACATTTGGAAGAGAACATTTTCCTAATGACAAAAATGAAAATTGTCTTACCATCTATTCAGGAGATGTTACTTCCATAGAAAATGATGGTATCTTTTTTTCTGTATAGACATTGCCTCATGCAGCCTATGCTTAAGTAAAGGAGGTATGCAATCATGAGAAATATAAGTACAAGGTGAAACAAAAAAGTAGAACTAGTCTTTGTTGTTCCTCAGCTATAAAGCCTACTGTGTGGTCTTATTAATGTCAAGGCTGCAAATTAGAGAAAAGCTGAGTAACAAAAAAGCTGTTTAATTACTTTTGACTGAAAACAGTTCTTTAAATTATTTAATTTCATCTAAGCTGTTTAAGCACTAGCTGAAACAAAGCATGCTAAGAAAAGCTTCATAATGTTTCAGTTCAGATTAGACAGTAAGGAAGAATTTTCTTCTTCCTTTAAATATGGATATATCAGAGATAGAACACAGAGGGTGGAAACAAAGATCCTACATTACAAATTTGTTGGGATTAATCACGCCTTTTCTGTGAAAATGTTTTAATATAATTAAATGTGAACCAGTTTCAAGCAATTTTGTAGCTATTTGGTTTGTGTTAGATAATAAATAAATGATTGTAATTAATGGAGGACTGTACATTTCATCACATCCACCTGGAGGCTAACAGACTGAAATGTAAAAAAACTTCCCCAGTTTTGTAGGTCAAGGTCTATACAATCAACCCTCTGTTCTATCAGCCCTGGATATTTTTTTATAACTGACTGTATAATCCTGATAAATGATCAGTAATCTCTAGGTTGGAAGGATTATCTAACATCTTACAAGCATATAATGCATTTTGTACTGTCAATTGCCTTTGATAAGCATTATTTATGTAGTGGCAAAAATAAATAGTGGCACTATTAATGTAGTGGCTTCTGATGCTCTTGCTGTTGTCTTTACTACTAGAAGCCAAAATGTAATAATTTCTATGGGAACTGTGAGGTCTTTTTAAGAATGTAAAGTGTAGAATATTCCAAGCTACTATATAAAAAATGTCCCTGGCCTAATTTTGGAAACCTAGAAAATAAATACAGATTCTAAATGGGATTTTTTGTAAGGTAGTCTTTGAAGTTACTGTAGAAGTGCTATGGTTTTGAAAGGCTTTTTTAACTTCAAATAACTAAGAGTACATATGTTTAGCACATAATGTGTCTACATCCTGAAGAAGTGTTTTTTTAAGAAAAGAAGTCATGAAAGAGAAACTGATTGAAAACCAAGGTCACATGTCTAATATTTAAATTTGAGTACTGTAAAAGTTTCATTAGCATTAAAAAAAATCTTTTTTTCCTTTTCTGTTGATATTATCTTACTGCATGGATAAGTTTAGCAAAGAAAAGATTGTACTTTCTGGTGCTTAAAGGGTGCTTGGGTAAGGTTCTTGGGGCTTAGAGGAATAGGGACAGAATGATTCAGTAGGTGGCACTCTGTCCTTTGAATATTTTCAGCACCAAGAGCTCTTAAGTTGCTTTTGAAAGCTGGTGCCTTTTAAAACGACTTTACAATAAAGAAGTGCCCTCAAGTGGTTATTCTGGATTGGATGGGAGGCTTTAGACAAACTGTGCTTGCCCTAAGCAATTATTATATCAGGAAATTATTGACTTCCATTTCCTCAGTTGTGTCAGTTGGTTGTCACTCCTTTTCCAACACCTGGAGAATCATTGTTCTCCTTGAAACAATAGCAGTATCTCTCAACAGTTATTGCAATGAATTTAAGAAAATGCAGGTCCTTGTAACACTGTAGTTATGATACCATGTAGTGGTTGTTTTTTTCAATCACTGAACAATGAGTGGAGTACAAAAGCTCAGTATTTTTTTGTCTAGATAGGACTTGTACACCTAGATTCACCCTTTCTTGGGAAAAAAAAATCACATTTTCTTACGAAAACAGTGTGCTTGCCTCAAAGTAATCAAAATTATTTGACACTTTAAGAGCTTCTCAAGAGCTTCGAACACGACTCAAAACTAACAAAAATCCAGGCCTTTTTCACAGACCCAACACTTGGTAGACAGTTGTATTCTTATTTAACTAGAGGAGATGCAAAAGACAGTATGACTCTATGAACAGAAGATGCTTGGGACTGGTCAAATCAAAGACACAAAACTTTAGTTCTGATGCCTGTGTTCTAAGAAATGAATGTATATTTACACACATACAGCTTTGAAATGCCTACCACTGCGTTTTGTTTTCTCTTGTCTGTTCATCTCATTTATTTTACTTGTCATGTATTTACTGGTGCTGTAAGAGGCAAGAAGCACAGAGCTTTCCTGCACTGATGCACATTGGGATAAGGTGTGACCCAGTGGAGTGCTCTAGGAGGAGCCCAGAAAGAGGTCCCAAGGTACAGAAATGTCAGTACAAACCATAATCAAGTTTCCAGCATGGCTCTTGTGTGTCTCCCAGTCCAGCTCTTCTGGTTGTTGGTAGCATTCAAAGATGAAATGTGATTGTTGAGCTTACTCATCCATGACAAATCTTTTGCCATTTCATTCCCTTTTGGTGTTCTTGTGGCTTAACTGAATTACAACTCCAATACTAATAGTGCTGAAGTGAGAATGAGATTTATTATCCAGGCACTTCTCTTTTACTCCTCTAGGCACTGACATAATTTCTCTATTGAAGAGCACTTTTTCTTTAAAATTCATATTTGCAAGATGTCTTCTCATTACTATGATTTGCAGTCTTATAGTTTTATTTCAAGGACAAATGCACACTTTTGTTCAGGCTAATTTTCCAGAGACAATGTGCTTCAAAGTGAGATTTATTCCTTCTCTTACACAATTAGTCTTACTTAACTAAGTTTCCATTTTAAGATCTATTGTCTTCCCTTCATATGAACGTTTAAAAGGAGTGAAGGAATGAATTGAATAAATGTAGGAGCTGGGCTAGTCTGGTTTTACTCCTAGTAGTTGTTTTACTAGCAGAAAATACCCACTATATGGTCTGTGAGGTACTGAAGGAAAACAGTTGCTTTCATGCTGTAAGAATTCAGTTCAATGTACTTGTAGTGCCTTTCTCTTTCCTCTGTACAAAGTGATTTGATACCATCTTGTCACTGTCTGGGAAATAGAAAAAGTCAAGAATACAACTGGCCAGTTTCTAGGGTCTACTTCATACAGTGCTGTGGAGCTTTCTCTGGTGGATGATTACATTTTGGATTGGGGATGGGGTGCTGACCTTGTCCTGCAGAACCTGATATCATTTAGGGCCTGGATTGGTGGTGCAGTCACTGCTGAAATTATTTCCCCTTCTTAAGGAAGAGTAAGGTGGTGTTGAGTTATCTTTATTGTTAATCATTATTATTTGAGGGTAAGGAAGACAACTTAAATGGGGCAAGTTGATGTGTTGACTATCACTCCTCTGTTATGAGCTTTGAAATACAACAAAGATGGACAAAAACATAGCACATTTATGTTGTTTTAGAAAAAAAAAATTACTTTACTTCTGTGCTATGTGTGATACTGTCCAGTCACTGAATATTCACACAGATGATTTACTCATGTAGAAATAAGTGTTGAATTCAAAATAGTCCAGTAAGAAATAAGAATCTGTATAAAGTTTTACACCACAGGACACTTTGCTTTCTGTTCTCATAAATACTCCTTTTGCTGGCATTCTTAACCTTCAAATCCATAAGCAAAAAACCATGAGATATTACATAAGGCTAAGCAGGTTACAAGTAATAGTAGTCTAGAATTCTAACAGATAGTATCGCACATCCCAAGTTAAAATACATTCATACAAAATGCTTACATTCAGATTTTCAATGCATTAAAAATATGATGGTATTTCCTTTACCCTGCAATTTTTTAATATATTATAAAAATATTTCTTTTATCCAGGAGTTTCATAAATAGGACTTAACCAAGATCAGGCATCAAAATGCTGTATTTGCACCTTAAGGAGATTTCAATACATTGCCTTCCAAACATTGGCCTCTGAGTTTGTCAGGAGGAATTGCTGGTTTATTATGAAATCCTTCTGTTTGTCACAACAAAAAGAAAGCTGTACTTACCTCAGTCTTTCTGTAGATCTTTCAAAGGTTTAAAACTGTAGATTCCTTGGGAATGAATTAGTGTGTGAAGCATTTCACACTTCTTAAAACTGCCCCAGTGATACAGAGAAGCTGATTATAGTCAAGTCTGCTTTCCTTACATTCACTGTGCATTCATTTAACACTCAGCATTTTACAATCTACCTGCACAGCACCAAGAATATTGAATAGTTATGTTAGATTTGACAGAAACTTAACATTAACTTCTACTAGTACTCCTGATGGCTAAAATGAGCACCTGCTTGATCTGAACAGATATTCAAGGGTGCAAATATTTGAACTTAGAGAAAATAAATTGTTATGAAATGAAGATGTGTGTGTGTGTCAAACATCTGACATATCATGCCACCAGCTGGGGAAAAAAAAAAAAAAAGGTCTTGGTCTCTGCCTGAGGTATTTTGCTTCACATCAGTCAAACAGATACCAAAGAAAGCAGCCTTTCATTTGGAATCAGCAAAGTTCTGTGCCATCACTAAGATTTCCAGGCTTACCAAGGAGCTGATCAGCAGTGCAGCCAAGTCAGTAAGAAGCCCTCTTGAATAGTTGGCACCAGACCAGAAGAGACACAGAGTCTGGGGAGTCCTGAGTTGTTGGGGTTTTTTTAACTAGAAAAACAAAACAATAAAAAGGCCAAATCTGAAAATCAGAATCCAGACTACTGCTTAAACTGCACTAATCCATATTTATTCATGCTTCAGGTTATCCAGAGATAACAAATCTACATGACAGCTAGCTAAGATTTCCCTTTCTGCAGCTACTTCTTTCAGGAACTAAATATTGTTTAAAACGTAAGAATATAACTTAATTTAAATACAGAATTTTCAATATACCTGCATGAAAGACTCAATTATTCTGGTTTATATGAATTGAAATACTGTGCAAGAAGTGCCAAACTATTCCAGATGTGATACTTGATAGGAAAGGGCACTTAGTATTCTTTTTAATTAATCTTTATAATATCTGAGTATCCTTAGTTGGTTTTGGAGTTAAATGTAGAAATTAGCACACAGAGGTTTCACTTCAGAAAACAGAAATTCCGCTTTTAATTTAGGTCACTTTATCTCTGCTTCCTTCCTGTGTACTCACTTTCAGAAGACTGGAACATAATGTGACTCAGCTTGACTCTCCTGGCAGTATCTCCTCAACAGAGGTTCAGTGTGAAGAGTGTTAAGACATTAGCAGGTCAGAGCTGATGAGCACTGATGGGCCATGGCAAGCATTAGTGTGTCTATCTGCCTAAAGTCAGAGTTATTAGCGCTTTGCTTTTTATTAGGATAATTCTTTTTCCTATTTATCTGTTGTTCCAATAATTAACTCATAGTGACACTTCTATTTGCTTAATGGCCCTTTTTTTGACCTAATTCTAAGTATTTCTGCAAACATTGCCCCTTAGCCTGTGTTCCAGATCAGCACGTAAAAGACTTTCTGCAGCTTTCTGCTTTTACACTTTACCAGTCAAATTATTATTTCTGCTTTTAACTGGATTTTTAGCCTCAAAGTGGGTGAATGTCATCTGCCAACCTAAACTGGTTATATGCAAACATACATGCACAAATTCAGGTGCATTTCCCTGCCTCTGACTTACCTGTGGAGCAAAGCATTTGGACAATAAAATTGGTTCAGGTAACTCTGAGATGCTCCTCAGTAGCAGGGATATAAGCAAATATCCAGCATGTCACTTTTCCCAGGCCTTCTGTTCTTCACTTCTCTGACATGTGCCTAAAGCAGTGATCAAGAGACAAGTGTCACTTTGAGGAGAATAGTAGTAAAATGACATGAGTGAGAGGAGGAAAAAGAGACATCAGATAATACTTCAAATAGAAGCTGAAAAGCTACACAGACTCCAGCAGCACGAAGCAACGTTAGTACATGGTCGCCCTACACTGAAAAAAAGAAAGCTTCAATAGAACAGTGTCAGCATGAAGTAACAAAAGAGAGTTTGCCCAGTAAAGATTTTATGATTTCTTTTTGCTGTGTCTCAGGGACAGGAGAGAGCACTCTCCAGCGTTTCAAAATCGAGGCTTTGCATCATAAAGAACACTTTTTTTTTTTTTTAAATTAGTTAATTTTCTCATTCTGGAAGATAATGTCAATTAGATTTGTATTTTATCTTTATTTTCTTTTTCTGTTATATTTTCATTACTTTAAAAAAAAAATTGATTGTAAAGTAGAAACTCATCTTTCCTAAAGGCACCAAAACTTCATCAATAAAAGCATGTTCATGCCAGCACATGAATAATTCAAATTTTTCTGAGTAAAGCTTTGAACATTACTCATATTTTCTTAATTTAAAAATAATCAAGTAATTTGTTTTTTTCCTTGGAATTGATCTACTAGCTGATTTTTTATATTTCCTGTGTTTTTACATATTATCTGATGATCTACCCAGTTACATACTGCATATTACATGGCTTATCTGCATGTTCCTTTCCATTTGGGCAGCAGAGACACAAAGTAAAGAATAATACATGGCCTAAAACGCCCTGCTGTAACAATTCATCAAATTTCAGTAAAGTACCTGGGGAGTTCTAACAGCTGAGAGTCACCACTGAAAGCTGGTGCCCTGGGCTTTTATAGCACTGCCTCTCCTCATTGACAATTTACTTTTCTAGATCTCACTAGGTCCACACTATTATTCACTGTTATCACTAGCATGTCACTGCTACTCTACAAGCTATCCTTCCTATATTTATAAAGCAAATTGTATTTTCTACAGGTCTTATTATCCATTTAGTTATTCACCTTATAATTCTACATAACATCTCTGTGTTTGTAGAATGCTATGTAAACTGTTTTCATTAAGCCTCTGGTTTTGAAACCAAAATGGGCTATGGTTGTCTCGAAATATATGAGAGTGTGCTAATTAGAACAGTTGAAATGCAGTGTTCTGAAGTCATAGAATAATAGAGTAGTTTGGGTTGGAAGGGACCTGTGAAGATCATCTGGTTCCACCCCCCTAATTCCAAACACTTTCACTAGACCAGGTTGCTCTAAGCCCCATCCAGTCTGGCCTGGGCTGCAAGGGCACATTGCTGGCTCATGTTGAACTTCTTGTCAAATTCAGAAGAAACACATTGCCAAAGAATCTCTGTGTAATATTTTAACTTCCTTTACTAAAAACAATAAATTGAAGGTGCATTTTGACAACTCCCCCCCCTGCAGGCTGTGGATATATCCATGTAACCACAGTGCTGCTAAAGAGTACTTCAAAAACTGCAGTACAAAATCAGCATCACACAAAGCATTTCGTTTCAGAGAGAAGAAAATTCTAAAACATACATGCAGCCTTAATTCACCTGCTTAAGGTTTATTGTGTACTTTCTTCTATGTTCAATCAATTTTATTCTGGCAGAGAAACTAAGCACAGGGAGAAGCTTCTTCACAATCACTCTTGTAGAAATAGTAGCCTGAAATCAGGCTGGGGAAAAAAAAATTATATCCCTAATCCTTGAGCTATGAACATAAATTAAAGAGGAGCTAGGGAGGAAAAGGTATTTTTTGCATCCTTTCTTTCCTTTACACCTAGAAGACTTATTTTGGAAATAGGCCCTCAAAGACTTTGTTTTCAAGAACAGTAACTGTAGTTTTTAAGGATATTATAACTTCTTAAATAGGCAAGGTATATCTCATTTATTTTGAGCTCAAAGTACTGCTTGCAGAGGTCTTTGTGAAAACTTTGTCTCAATTTCTTCATGAACAGTTTGCAGCTGGTAGTTTTCTGAAAGACTTAATTTGGAGAAGGTACTTCCCTAGCACTTTATGCTTGCAAGTGCTTAAACCTTGGTTTCAGAATGTTTAAAATGCTGGCATAGAAACAGCTGAACTTTTAAGTGTTTCACTGAAACTTATTCCACACCCCTTATTGCCTGGAGGATGTTGTTCAAGTTCAAATTAATTATACTTTAATGTTAAAATAGCTCCCACTCCTACTCTACTTTCCCCCAAGCTGACTTAAAGGTAATTTGCATATGAAGACTTTATACACAATATAGTAAGATTTTCATCCTGGTAAGAGGTTGTATTTATTGATGGTTGTGCTCAACATGTTTGGTATATTCTCTTTGGGGTTTTTCTTATATATGTGATAGGTATATATTGGTGTTTAGTTTTTCAGTGCTTTGTTCTTGTGCAGCTGCAATGGAAGCCCATGATTTTCACCCTGAATTTTAGCTTTTTAAGCAGAAGTAAAGATGAAGGGTCTAATTGCTTCAGCACTGTAATTAAGTCTTTCTGGTAGGCATGGATACCTCGTAATCGTAATTCATTGTAAATACGTGGATTTATGTTTGATTATTTGTTTGTTTTTCCTGGTCAGTTAATTTATGTAATAAAGAGGAACAGTTTCAAAATATTTGAAAATAGTTTAGCCAATCTGAAAGGACAAGCAAATAAAAATCTCATTAGAAGATTGAGGAAAATCCACATTTCTATATGACTAGCTTTCAGTCTTCACAACCATTGACTCAGACAATCAAACATTGAGTGACAGAAACTAAGGTGTGACTCTGGTGCAGTCAGCAGCTTCATGATCACATGCATGTGGCCAAGCAGCCATGTGTCTTATGGAATGACCATAAATGATTAATAGAGCTGAAAAGCTGGGCCATGTGTCTCAGCAGATTTGTTTCCTCTCCTCTACTTTCAGCAAAAAAGTCCACTGCCCAATTTCTCAACATTTTATTCTGTTGTGTCTCAGCTCATAAGTCTGGATATCACTGGATCTCTTACTTGTGAGGGCTGACCATTTGCCATTTATCTGAAAGGCACTGTATGCATAAATAGACATTATGCTTGGACAACATTAATTTTTTATTTCCTTGTATTTAGTAAGTTCAATTATTCAATACACAATTTAAAGAGTTGGTTTTGTTTGGTTTTGTTTTTTTTCTTGATCTATATCAGATAGATGAAGTCCATTTACTAAATTTACTCAGCCACAGTATTTTGTAATGCACACGATTTTGGTACTTCCAGACATATTTAAAATCTATTGATTGAGTGTTTGGCACATTCTGATGATGAATCCTTGTCATGAAGCACAGTACTTGCCTCTCTCAACTGGATTTCTGACTAGGTCAGATACTATGCACCAATATAATGCATCCAGAGCAATCCAGGAACTTTCTTTTCTATTCCACTTAATTCCAAATTCTTCCCTGTGAGGGTGGGGAGGCTCTGACATTGGTCGCCCAGAGAAACTGGCTGCCCCAGCCCTGGAAGTGTCCAAGGCTAGGATGGATGGGGCTTGGAGCAACTTAATTATTCTACCAAAGAGCAGATCCAGGGATGTTTCAAGGATGCCATCAGAGCCACATGTGTGCTTGAATTTCCAACCCCAGGGGACCCAGCCCCTGGGTGGCTCCTTGTGGGAGAGTGCACCCAGCTCTGCTCCCTGCCAGCCTGGGACCCCAGTGGGGCTGGAAAATCTTGAAATTGTTATTGTTTCTATCAATAGGATTAATTGTTTCTATCAATATTGTTTCTGTCCAAGAATTTGGAATTCCATTCCAGTAAGCTCTCTGAAGTTTTCCTCAACGCATTGAATATCTGTGTCAATTATAGGCAGCAAATACTGATGTTGGTCCTGTCATCCCATGAAGGAGTGATCCCACCAGCCACATAGCCACATCACTTCTTGTGTTATAGGAAAAAGAAGGTGTGGGGATTGGCTGTTTTGTTTGTTTGTGTTCTGTTTT
The DNA here is from genome assembly GCA_013396995.1 of Dicaeum eximium. Taxonomy (NCBI): domain Eukaryota; kingdom Metazoa; phylum Chordata; class Aves; order Passeriformes; family Dicaeidae; genus Dicaeum; species Dicaeum eximium. The sequence goes on along the minus strand of VWZP01002293.1, from coordinate 134,143 downwards.
CAATTCAGTTCTTCATAACAAGGTTACTCTCCTATTAAATGGAGAAAAACATCTCTGATTCACTTTGCCTGTTGTTGGCCTTTTATGAGAACATCATTGCTTTTTAGAAATTTAGTCCAGCATGACCTGAAATTTCAGATTCCCCACTCCAGTCTAACTTCTATTACACAAAATACTATTATTTTATGATAACACTACTATACTGGCTCATGTTTTCTTGTTGTCATCATTCATAGCTCTGAGGTGACATTGTATGCCTGTGCAACAGCTGTATTCAGCAGGAACTGCCCTGGTGAGGTGGCACTACCAGGCACTACTGTGGCTGGTGAAGAGTTTCCTAGCTGCTTTCCACCTTGAAAATCTGGTGTTTAATTGGCATCATGAAGGAGGTGGGGTTTATCCACAGTGCAGTGCGAGCCTGTTCCTGCATAAGTGCTTCTGTGCTGGCTCCTCAAAGTTGCCTTCCTCTTTCCTATTTTACTTTCTCCTGCTCCAGGATTACTCTGACTGCAGCAAGCCCAGCCCTTCTCTCAGGATGCTTACTCGAGGTTTGGCATACTAACAGATTAAAAGACAGAACTGTGTTTGACTTCTGTAGAAAGCAGAACAGAACATCAGTGCTCTGGTCACCAAACCCCAGTTCCTGATTGTAACTGCAATCAAGTCAATGAAAGATGAGTAATAGTTCTAAAGCAGTTTTGAATAATTTGCCAGAATTTACTGAGGATCTATAGAAGTAAGAAGTGGATGTGGACTCCCCTGACAGTATAATTCTGGAAAACAGAGCCTTGCAACTTTAAAATGTTGGCCAATTTCTCTTCCTCTAGGTAACTCTCCCCATACTCTCTCCGTGTCCTATTTATTTTTAGCCCTTCCATTGACTGCAAATCTGTAACCATAATATGACATCTGGTCTCTTCATGTTACACTATATAAGGATGTCTCAAAGCCTGCCAATAGAGAGAAGATTCATGTGCCTGGTTTTTGTGGCAAATTTTAAAGAGATTTTTGTCAACACTTCTTGCAACACGTTGTTGTTTTTGTCTTTTATTCTTCTGGCTGTTTTCCTTTTCAAACCCTGAGCAACTGCCATTCACCCTGACTCTCCCACATGCTTGGCTAGTCACTTTTTTTTTCTTCTTGGTGATTGTCATCCTGCCAGCTCCCAGGGAGAGCTCTGAACCAGATCCCTACCTTCATTTGCTCAGCACCTTATTCCCCATCTGGTGTTGTGAATTCCTGTTTATTTTCTGGATTGCTAGTTGGGACAGAAAAGTGTACCTTTACACCCTGAGGGGGCATGATTTGACTGCTTGACAAACAGCCATCCCAGTAAAGGTTGTGAAACATGGGCGAGGCAAATACTGTTGGTTATACAGCATGTGATTTCACTGTGCTAAATTCTAATTATTGTTAAGAAAAATTGCAATCTCAACTTCTAAACTGCCATTGGAAGAACATCCTTCTAGTATCCTGGTCAGCTGAATCTCAGTTACCGTGCTGACCAAGCCACAGAGATTTGAAACTCTTGCTCCCAAGGTCTTACAGTGTCAGATGAAACTGGTCGTACTGATGGTCATGATCTCCATATTCCTCAAGGCACTGCTGTGTCAGCTGCTCTGACAGGGCTGACCCTGACATTAACCCCAGTGAAATACTGCCACATACCAGCAGTTTGCTTATCCTCATACAATTACCACTACAGAGGCTTACATCTGTAACATCTCCTAAAGAAATAAAAGTAGCATTAGTAGCCATGCTGCAAACATATGGTGCCTCAGAGCAGCTGGGGAAACACGGTGCTCCAGCTTTCTTGATGGAAAGCACTTTTCCTCTGCCAACTGCATTTTGTAAAACAGTTCAAAGCCTTTTACCAGCTTTCAGGGAGCTGCTTGCCACAGGGAAATGCTTGTGAAAGGAGTGGGCAGGCAGGCACCCAAACAGCAGAAGTCATAAGCTGTCTTTCTACCTCTCCCCATCTTCCAGTTTCCACACAGAGTTCTGGGATTATCTGCTGACAGGAAAAATTACTAAAGGTGTTTGGATACAAGTAAGCCCCCTACATCTGTAGGATGGCCAATTCAGATCATCAGATTAATTTAGCATTGGCCGTTTAAACATGCATTCTCTAGGAATGGTATTGCTAAATCAGTGACTTCCTGCTGTACACTTTCTTTGCTGTGCCCCATTGAAATTCTGTGTCTTTTTGGCCCACTTTTCTTCTCTGTGGTCAAATAACTCCTGATCAAGTGTCTTGACCAGTCTGTTTTCATTCTGCTAACTTCAGACATAACACTTAAGCAAATGCAGCTCCATGGTAGGTCCTAAAGATCACCTGATTGACTCGTAAGAGCTTCCTTTCACCATCTCCTCCAAGGGCATTTCTGTACTAGGTTCTGTCAAATACTGCATCTGATCTTCAGATAGTGGCACTGTCTGTTCAACTTCAACTTCTTTTTCAGGTTATTGTACTTCTCCTTCAGACTCAAAACCTCAAAACCATAGATCAGCCCAGGGTAGAAAGGCCTCAAAACTTCATCCAGTCCAACCTTCTGGGAAAGAAAGCCTACAAAGAAAGGAAGACTTAAGAAAGAAAGAATATTACGAATATCAATTCCATCTGTGGAAGACATCCTACAGTAGATAGGGAAAATAGGAATCATTGTAAAAATATTTTCTTAGGTCTGCTCAAGATAAAAACCTCTCTCATGGGATGGCCACAATGTATTTTATTTTCCCAGCTCAGAACATCAGCATCATGTGGCAGCTGCTCCCTCAAAGAGTAGAATAACCACAGGAAATATAGGATTACCCATAGGAATGATAGGTTCTTTGTGTGTCCTTAGTTACTACGCTCCCGTTCAGAATGGGGAACCGTATTACATATTCCAAGTTCTTCCTGAACAGTTTTCCCTCAAATTAAATGAATATATCTCATGACAATAAAGCATCATTCTAAAGCATTGCAGTAAAACCAGCATCTTTGATTAAAAATTTTCTCTTCTCTCTCAAAATGTTAAAGAAAAGGAGATAAAATAAAGGAAAAGGTACAGATACAAATTCTAAGAAATTCAAGGAAGGAAAGCTTTCCTTCTTAAAGCAACAAAGATTTGTGACATAGCCTAATGAATAATTTCCAAATAATTACATAAACCATTGGGTGTATCTTCTGCATCTCTCCTTTCAAGATTTTAATAAATGTTCAGTATATATTCTACATATCCCATAGCTGCAGTTTAATTATCACAAAGTGTACTTAGGATATTTGGTATATAGAATCTTTATTATATATGCCTTATTGACTTCTGTAAAACAGACATCCTCCCTGGATAGAAACATTTAAAAAAATTCTTCAATGTGCTATTCAACTCAAGAATAAGTAAGAGTAATTGAAAGCAAACTTGTCTCAGTGTTTCAGAGCAGTAGATGTTGACAGAGAAGTACTTAAATGACAGTGAGGCTCCTGTGAGGCTCCTGTTAGTACCTGTGCACCTGGGGAGGAAGGAGCTTGTGACCTGCAGGGGACCCACACTGCAGCAGCCTCTTCCTGAAGGACTGTGTCCTATGTTGGAGCAGGTTTTGAAGAACTGCAGCCTGTGAGATGAACCCACCTTGGGGCAGTGCCAGAAGATCTGCCTTCCATTAGTGGAACCTCATGCTGGAGCAGGGAAGAGTTTGAGGAGGAAGGAGCAACAGAGAAAATGAATAATGGATTTACCACAGCCCCCATTCCCTTTGCCCCTGCACTGCTGCTTGGGGAAGGAGATAAAGACATTGGGAGTGAAGCTGAGCCTTAGAAAAAAGGAGATGTTTTTTTAAGTTTGGTCTTGATTCTCATTATCCTACTCTCTTATTAATCAGTAATTCATTCTATTAATTTCTCCCAGCTGATTTTTGCCCATGATGGTAATTGATGAGTAATACCCCAGTCCCTTTTCAACTCACAAGCTTAGTGTTAAATTTTCTCCCTTAGTTTTCTTGGGTGTGGAGATTGTCAGTCAGCCAAGGTTAACCTGCCACACCAGCAAAGAGTGACTTCACAGGAAGTAGACAAATGTAGGGAGTTTGGACCCCTTTTGTTGTAGATTTCAAGTAATTCACCTTTCAGAGTCAGTCACAGTAAACTGGGTTTAACTTACTACAAAATATCAAACTTAACTTTTGCATGTCCAAAAAAAGACAGACCATTACTTCAATTCCCATGAGTGTCATGCAAGAGATAGAAGGGAAAATATTATTTGAAACTGCAGTTCAAAGTAGCAGTGTTCAACATACATTTAAGCAAGTATGTTAAGAAAAACATGCTCATCTGTAATAATTTAGAGCTATTTAAATTTCAGCTTATCTTACTGCAATAAGTCAGTGGGATTCTCAACGGAAATAATATTCAGGGTTAATACAGCATAATGAGGAAAAGGTTACTTGATGCAAACTAGTAGACATCTCCAGGCAGTTTTCAAAGAAGTTCCTAGTCACACTGTTAATTATATTTAGCCTTGCTAAATTGTCTCCTGGTTTCAATCATTTAGTGTTTTTTCTCCTTATAAGTTGATGAAGTTAATTTCTTTCCTATGTTCCTTGAAACAGATAGCAGCTAAGTACCACTGATTCAGTTAAATTGCATTGCCACAAAGAACAAGTCTGAAAAATGACCTTTAGAATTCTGGTGAATTTCTGATATTGTACATTGTAAAACCACTAGAAAGTTTGAATTCAGGTTTTCAGTTTTCAAATTTTCTCTGAAATTTATGAATGATGATAATTTACCGAGTTGTTATACTTGTGAACTAAATGGCACTCATGTGGATCTTAATTCAAGGCCTAAAACTAAGCCCATGTAGCAGATCTGGATGCAGCATAGAAAGGAGGAGAAAAAGCAAGTGCCTTAGGTAGATTATTATAAAAATATTACTGTATAGGAATCATGTAATAGAGAATGACTATGCAGTGATCTTATGTTAAAATAACTTATTTTTGCAATAAAACTTGAGTCTTTGAGGAAAAGGAGAATGGACAGCAGATTAATATTTTTTTTCTGGATGTTTTGTCCACTGTGAAAAGAATTCTTACCTGTTTGCAGGCTTATGGTTTGTTTTATAGATTAGTTGCTTTGGGATTCTTCTCATGTAAACATAACAACTACTTATTGGAATAAAAACAGAAAATTATTTGTTGTGGTATTTGGAAATTTTGGTGATGAATGACATATACTAAAAAGAGGTAATACCTGACTCAAGAAAAGTATGGGGAAATAATTACAGCAATCAGGTTCATGGAAGAAAAATGGTGATCAATAAATGTCTAATGATTGACAAAGGTAGATGAGGCTCATTCAGAATGCCAAAAGAGTTGCAGCAACTGCTTTGGGAGTTACCCATGTATATAGAATTTCACTGGAACAAAAGAGTTTGCAGGGTTACCCTTGAGTGCAGTAGATTGGAAGGAATAAATATCCATGGACCACAGTGTTCCACCTCTCTCCCAAAGGTAGGATATAATTAAGATGGAGAGGTGCAAAATTAACAGAGAAACTTGTGTTTAACAAAGCTTTTGTATGTGTGTGTGTGTGTGTGTGTGTGAAGGGTCTGGAGCACAAGTGCTGTGGGAGCAGGGGTTGTTTAACCTGGACAAAAGGAGGTTCACTGCGGGTCCTTATCACTCTCCTCAACTACACAAAGGGAAGGTGTAGAGAGGTGGGGAGAGGTCTCATCTCCCAAGTAAAAAGCAGTAGGACAAGAGGAAAAGGCCTCAAGTTGAGCCAGGGGAGGTTTGGAGTGAATATTAGGAAAAACCTCTTCACAGAAAGTGTTATCAAGCATTGAAAAGAGGCTTCACAGAGAAGTGGTTGCATCAGCGTCCCTGGAGGTATTTAAAAGATGTGTAGATGAGGCACTTAGGGACATGTGTTAATGATGGATTTGGCAGTGTTTATTAGCACTGGACTCCATGATCCTATAGGTCTTTTCTAACCTAAATGATTCCATGTGCATATGAAAAGGTACCAGAGGCACAGGAGATCACAGGCAGAACGAATGTGGACTTTAAAAAGCACTGATAGAATGCTGCCCAAAAGGCTTGTGTGCCAGGTATCATATCAAGGATGTTACACACCTAGGATAACTTAATAGAGATATGTTTCTTTTCATAGCTCTGAATAAAAACTCTATTGCATTGCACATGAAAAGAAATGCAGAGTGGCTAGTGAAATGTCAGAAGAATGAATGTTATGGTAATAATTTACCCTTTATAAGAAAGGCAAGGAAAGCTGCATCTTTCAGCAAGAAGACTTTGTACTTGAGAATGGGTAAACAAGCATGGCCAGCAACTGAAATACAGGTTAGGCTTGGTTATATTCACATCTTAACTCATATGGATATGGAGGGCTCATTTCTGGGTTTCAGGCTTGTTCCCAGTGGGATCACGACTATGAAAAGGAAAGAAAGTCAGTCTTAGTGTTATTCTTTCAAAGGATTAGTATGTTTCAGGATTTGAGTGTAATTTAAGCTTCTTAACGATGCATATGTCTTCAGTAGATTGTAAAAACAAAACTAAATTTCCATTGTCATTATAAGCTATTAATTATAGATTGCAATTCTTCTCATACAGCAGTGGGTATGAGTGAAGTCATCTCTGGAGCAGTTTTGTCATAGACTATTGGAAAAAGCAATGTATGGAGAAGGAGAAGTGGGAGGAAAAGAGATAGGTATGTTACAGGGCAAGGAGGTGGTAAAAGAGGTGTATGAATTTTATATGATCAAGAATAATTATTATAACAAATAAGTCTACATGGGGAGAGAAAGGGAGTGAACTGTTCTGAGCAGCAGACATTTCAACAGCAAGATGAATTGCAGCATTTCTAACCATAGGAGTTAGTTTCAAATTAAAGCAACAGTGATTAGTTAGGTTTATGTGTTTTTTTTTTTTTCCACTGGGGTTTTGTTTGTTTGTTTTATGTAAACAAAACATTAAAGAAATATTTGGAGGAATAAATGAAGATTTATAGGAACATATGGCTGTAGAGAAGAAAAAAAAAAAAGCCTAAAGTTTATAGCTGTCCTGTTGGTAGAAAGCTTAGACAAGAAATTGTTGCACAGGAATAAAAGGCCCATTAATAGCTACATGTAGCTCAAAAGTTGTTCTCAAAACCAAACATGTCTATTGTTACAACTGACTGGTTGTGAATAATTCCCTCATACATTGGTTTCAGCTGATGGCACCCTGGCAATTCCATGTTTATGAAATCAGATACATAATCATTATTAAAAGATTTTGACATTCATCTACAATCATAAAACATCTCTGACAAATGTGCTGTTCATTGTAGAAACAGAATAATAAATGGGTTTGGACTGGCACGATGCTATTTGGAGAACACTTTACTTTGTATCAAAAAGAATTTCCAGTCCTCAAGCTTTTGGGAGGTTCTGAGAATTCAACATTAACAGAAGCTCCAGTCAAGAGGCAGACGAGCTCAGTACCTGTCAGCATTAAGCTTGGTTTGCATTTCAAAATTCAAGGTTGGACAAGGTTACTTTTTGTTTTTCTTTTCTTTTCCCTATAACAATAGGGAATAACAGTGTAGCACTTCTGAAAGTGTCTCCGAGAAATAGGAATTAATCTGTTCTGCCTCTGTGAAGACTTTCTCTACATGTGTCGTATACTGATAACATTACACAAGTAATTATCATTATCTCTGAGCAAGTGTTTTCAAACATTTGATATCTTTTAATAAGGAAAACACAGTGCATTCTGCATAGAAGAGCTGGCAAGATTCAGGTGATATGGTTACCCAGGAAGAGAACTAGGGGAACGGAAGATGTATTGAGGATTAAAAAAAAAAAAAAAATTTAAAAAAAAAAGACAAAAAGCAGAAATTGAATACATAAAAGAATACTGCTCCTGCACAGCATTGTTGGTTAATAAACATCCTCATGTCTCACAGGGGTGCTGAAGGGATATAGCAGTGAACTGTAGTAACCCATTGGATGTAACTGTAAACAGTTCACAGAACTGTAAATCACACTTTGCAGAGTGGAACACATCATGAATTAACAAAATACCTAATTCACTGTATATATGCATAGCACCTTTTAAAACTTGTTTACTTCACAAAAGCACTGCAACTGTTTACTTTAATTACTTAATTTTCACTTTTGGCATAATTTAAGTTCAACACTCCAGTTTCAAGAATGATTAATGAACCTGCAATTAATTAACATAATGGTATAAAATAATAATAATAATAATAATGTATAAAGTAGTATGAAAGCACCACAGTGCTTTTTACCATATTCCACAGGTGTCATACTTTCCTGGGAAACATTTCACATCATTGAGAGTTAAATATGAATTAATTTGTCTTTTTTTGCCTTTTCTGAAGCCAAAAAGTTAGATGTGCTATTACAGAACTGAGATTTAGAATGATGTAAAAGAGTGCAGCAGTATCCTGATCTCTCTTTTCCTTCAAAACTATTAGCTGAAATAGCTGCAATTTAATTAGAAGAAGAGAATAGTTTAGCTTGTTTTACCTGTTTATAATCAGGATACAGTGAAAATTTTACTGTCATTAACAAAAAACAATGTGGGTTTTTTTTTTGTTTTTGTATTTTGACAATATAAGTAATCCTTATATTTGACAATATAAGTAATTTATTCCATAAATAAATAACTGATTATTTTTTTCAGTCTCTGGGAAGAAAAATATGGTATTGTTTCTAAAGGGTGAATCAGAAAAGGTTTTCTTTGGGCACTGTTGCTACCTAAACAGCAGTGGGGTGGATGGTACCCCAGCAATGCACACATTCTATTTACTTTAGCTTTAAAATTTTGCTTGAGCAAGGAGTTCATTGAAGGATCTCTTTCTCCTTTTGTTGTGTATAACAGCAAATTTGAAAACAAGCCTATCCCATCCCAGCTTTGTCATGGTAAGAAAAATCTATTCTTTCAATGTGGGTGTCAGCCTGAAAACCTGCTTTGAGTTTCCAGTTTCATCAAATGCTGGTGAGATCCATAAGGATCCTGGGGTCTTTCCATTACCTCTGAAAATTTGCTGTGGACTTGCTCCCAACTGCAAGCAGTACTCAAAAGTGTCCCAGTTCAGATAGGCAGCAGCAGGGAAAGGGAAGCAGTGCACACACGGTTTTGCTTTAGATCCTGAAACTCTTTAGTACTGTCTAAATCTTCAGTGCAGGCCAGCTGCTCATTGTAGCTTCCCAGCAGACTTCTGCAAAGAGAGGAGGGAAAGTTGCTCCCAGCAAAGCAAACTCTCCTCTCTGATGCTGGAGCAGCGTAGAAGGAGCAAACCAACAGCCAGTCCTTGGCTGTGGTGCTATTTACATCTTTCTGTAGAATTAAACATGCAGTAGAGGTACAGTGAGCTGTAAGCAAGCAGGTTGTTACAGCAGTTGCTGTACCAGATGATCTTGATTGAACAACCAGCTCAATAATGCTGGTTGATAAATCACTTCTGAATTTAACCTTCCCATTGCATCTCACAAGACCTGAAATGTCCATGACACTGTGCAGGTCTGGCTTTGCCTTTCTAAGAGTGGGCAGGTCCAGAAGCTGACAGCCCTGCAGGCTCCATTGTGAGCTGACCAGGTTTTCCTCCAAGCATAATTGCTTGTAGAATGTGTGGAACATAATTTTTTATATCCCTACTGGGGTGTGTGTGTCTTAAATTATGAGAAGGCAGTTCAAAAATTAGTGTTTCAGTGGGAATTGTGTGCTCTGCTCGTGCTCTATTATGTTAAATAGTATGTGCAGAGACTTTCTGGGCTCCTGCTCTTCTTCCTAAACATCAGAAACAAAGAGGTTTTCAGACAGGTGGAAGTCACTGGGAGAGAAGGTAAATGTTTAGGAAGTGCAATGACTCAGTCCTTTCAGAGGCAGAGGAAGGAAAGAATGCACTTCCTCACCTTTATCAATATTTGTTTGGAGAAAAAAATCTGACAGATAATAACAAACTCTCTCCTAGCTTGTCTTTAGCTGTGCAAACTCCCCCTCTCATAACCATTTTGTATTCAATCACAGGAATGACTTCAGTAATGAACAAAGGCTGCGCCACTCCTGTCACTGTCTGCTGATCCTTGTCATCCTCCTGCAGAGCGCTGAGCTGTCACCGTTTAGATAAAGCTCTATTATTCTAAATCACTGAAATGAGAGTGACACTGTACAGCAGGAAAATGCACAAGAAGAAATTGTTTTAAACAAGTCTTATCTGTAAGAATTGAGATTGCAAATCTATCCAGTTGTGTGTAAAAATCAGTGTAAGTTAGTGGAGAGTGCAAAAGGCCTGACTTGAAGCCTTATGGTTGGCCTTACCTCCTTTTGTTGTCAATGAGGAGCAGGGCAGACTGTAATAACCTTCAGGCTTAGTTATAAAAATTTAAAAAAACCAACATTGAAATGGCAGTAAAAATAAGGAGACAATATGCTCTCCTTCAGGGAATAAAGGTGTCTAGAAAACCATCAGTGAATTATGAACTGATAACTGAGATAACTCATGATTCCTCACTGACCTGGACAAAAGGCATTGCTTTTAAATTATCTGCTTTACTCCTTCTTCCTTCTTCTTCTCTCACATCCAGCTCTCACACCCCCAACAAAGTATGTGGAACTGGGAAAAAAAAGTAAAACAGTCTAAATGCAATTCCAGAGTTCACTGATTTAGCTTCAGTTGCACCTCTGACTCTTGAAATGTTGTGGGGCTTTGAAAGGAGAAGACAAGTATGGAGAAAGCAGGCACCATGCTCAAAGGGACAGGATTTGTAAAGTCTAAATGGAAGTCAAACGACGTGTATGAGAATGTGATAATAGCTCTTAAGCTGTAAGGAAAGAAAAGTAATTTTCTTTTCAATAAACTTATCCTTAAAGTGTTACCAATCTGTATGTGGATGGCTTCTTATATAGAAAACAGATTTTATATACATCAGAAATGTATTTTTGTGTATATGTGAATTCAACTTCTGTTGAATTACTTCTGTTTCCATTAACCACTGCAGGTCAATGCTTTCAGATTCTATGATTCTATATTTTGAGCTGTGCTATGAAATATGCTAAAGAAAATGCTTAAAGCTCATGCACCTCTACCTCTACAAAAATTGGTTTTGCTTTCAGAAACTGAATAAAATCATAATGCTTTGTATTGCTTTGATCTGGCTGATGCTGCTCATTCTCATATTTAAGGAGAGGAAGCTCTCTGTAGGTTTACTATACATTAATAAAGACTATGTTTGGAAATGGTGGACAATGTCAAAGATTAAGGAATTTCTGATATTATTTGCATGTCGCTGCTGAATATGGTTGCTTAGTAGTTAGTGAAACTTTAATATCCAGTTTGTCCTAGAGAGTCATGTCTGAGAGGCCAGTTACAAGTAGTTATAAAATTACTTAGATTATCTTGACAATGAACATCACCTTTAGTGAGGTTATGCAACTCAGTTAAAAGAAAAGAGTAAGAATTGCCTATGTTTTTAGATTTTATGGTATCTCCATGCTTTGGAAGAAGAATCTCTAGTTCAGTAAGTGTGCTGTTTCTTAAAAATAGCATATCCTATGTGCTATATATAAGTGTAATATATGTATATATATAAAGTGCATATAAGGTTTAATCAGTCTGCAGATGCTGCAAAGCTGCTCATGTTTATAGAGCATTTATATTCTGACCTCCCATGGCTTATGACTGCAGGAACTGACCAGGAATTCCTTGCAGTTGTTCTGGAGGTCCTGTGTTGCTTGAAGATATAGGCAAAGACATTTATGGTCACACAGAAATCCTGTGATTGTGTAGTGCCAGAAGGAAGGGAAGAGATATGAATGGTATGGTGGATGGAGAAAGAAATATGGCCAGCAGCAAGTGGTTTTGGAAAGATGGTCAAAAGTAAAGCAGACTAAGAAGCACAGAGGACACAGACTAAGCAAGGAACTGTGGATGTCAGAAGAGGTTAGAGGAGAAGGAAACTATTCTATAAATAATAAAGCACTGATGCTTGCATGTAATGGAAATGTGGAGTTGTGAATAGTTTCATTAAAGAGCTGTCATATGTACTGGTAAAACTCATGTTGCCACCCCAGTAAATCTCTATTAGGGAATCAGCAGCTCTGTACTGCTACCTACTACTGCCTTTGTGACATAAAGTCCACTGACCTGATTATTCGAGGTTAGGATGTTTCTGTGTTAACAAAGTTAACATTTCTTCTTCATTTCACCTAAAATGGAGAAAATGGAATGTAAGTTTTATGTCCCTGAGTCTTTTTAAACAACATCAGGATTTCTTTTTACCATGAATGACTAAAATCTTAAACTGCTCTAGAATATAGCCAAATGTGCAATCTTCACTTGTGTCTAGTACCTGTGTTCATCATGAAAAACTAATTCTGTTACATGTTTCCAAATGATTTTTGGGTAAGAGATAGCACTGGTTTTGCAAGTTCCATTTACACAGATTTGGAGAGCCCTGCTGCTGAGGTAAGAAGTGTTGTGTGGTGTCTCTAACCTTCCTTCCTGCTCGAGAGCTCTGCAGGGAATGCTTGCAGGGAACTCTGGTGGGAGCTGGAAGGGACCTGTAGGGAGGTCAGATAGATGCAAGTAGTGCTGCTGAAGATGTATCCTTAGGACACAGAAAATGTAATTAGGCTTTACAGGATTGCTCAGAGAGCCGTAGATCAGCTCTGACAAATTAGGAGAGTATTAAGTTTGAGCTGAAGTCCACCCATCACACACACTGACCTGCAAGATTAAGGGACATCACAACATTGTGGGCCCTTTTCTCATCTTCTCCAAGCTGCTACATGAGGTGCCATGGAGGCCCGTTTTCCAAGGGGATATGAGAGTGGAGCAGGTCTTGGGTAATGATGGATCATACAGGCGTGAAGCATAGATTATGAATTTAAAACTCTTGTGGTTGTCTGGAGAAAAAATTTCTCCAGTGTTTGTCAGAATTAATGCAGGAGATATTTTCTATTTGCTTTTTGTGCCTGTCAGGGAGAATTGGGCTAAGTACTTTTGTTCTTTGTGGTGTTCCTGGTCACAGGAAGAACAGCTGGCATAAATAGAATAATATTTTTCTTCCTTTGCCTTTGTAGAATTGCTTCATGAAAAATATTTACCTCTGAGTAAAGACGCAAATTGTTAATTATGAATATTAAAAAGAAGCAAAGGCAAACTTTATTCTCAACAAACCAGGAAAAATAAGAATTTTGGGAAAGCACTGGAAAATATGAGAGTTCTACCACAATACATCCTACCTTTTAGTTCTTATTCTTCTGTCTGACTGTATTGATTCTTCTTTTTCACCTTTCTGTTTACTCACCCTGTATTGCTGTTTCAAGGTGAGGGATTTACTTTCTCTTGAATGCTATATAGCTTTTCCCAGTGAAGGCATTAATTTATTCCACACCAGAGAGACATTGTCTCTTCAGTTTAATTTTCATTGAAATCTTTTGCTGTGTTATCTATACTAATCTGAAAGCTGAGTAAAATCAATGTGCACTGAAAATGAAATGATTTATTTGGTGCTTGTTCAATCTTATCAGTCATGTAAAGATTCTAACATACAAAGCAGATCTATATCTATTTCTTTCTCCTGTTTCCTTTCAAAAACATTATTCCTTTCTCCTTGATACTATCATTTCATGCCTACTGAATGCAGAATAACATGTTTTGTGCTGGTTTATATACTCTGCATTCTTACTGAAATAGGTGAAATTTTGGAGTTATTAAATTTGTATCGATAACTTTTGTAATAGTGAAGTGTTAGAGAATATTTATAACATGCTTCAAAATAAGTCTCAGTGATACAGTTTTTGATAACATGATAATTTAATATAATTTCATTATAATTTCATTTTGTCTTTAGCACACCCTCACTGTTGCAAAATAAAAACCTATAGTCTACATCTGTATGCAAGAGACATGTTCCCAGTTCCATTCTAGAAATGTGTACACTTCAAAGAATGCACATACTGGGACTGACTTGTCGATGCTTATCCACTTGTATAATCTTTACTTGCACAAACAGCCCTGTTGAAGTTAAAACTCCCAGATACAACACAATTACTCACATGCTTTAAGCTTGCATGCATCTTGACAATTCTATTCTGCCCCCCAGCTAAAGGTTTGCCTTAGCTTCATCTGATAAAACTTTCTAGGCTGAGTGCTCCCTGCTGTGAACATACATTTTGAAAGCTGACAAGTGTATGGCTTAAGAAGTAGAGAGCCAATTATAAGCTGCCACACAACTTTTATGAAAAAACAAATCTATCTAGTTTTTAATATTATAACTCTCTTTTCAATGCTGTTGAGCTTTGCTGTTTACCTCACTTTACAGCATTTGTTCTCAAGGAAGAAATGTCTGATTATAGATTTTTTTGCTGATGGTAGAAGAAAGAAGAAAGAAGATGTGAACATTTTCAATACAGTCTTAACAATGACTTTCGTTGTTGGGGCAAGAACTGAGGTCATATTTGGCACTTAGCCCCAGACTGTTCTGCAACAGTGCTCTGTCCCAGAGTAGACCTTACCAAAGAATTCTGCTCTCAAAACTGGAGGCAACTATTTGCAAAACAGCAGTGCCAAAGCTGAATTTTCTAGTCTCTCAAGGACAATAATAGGCTGGCTGCATTCTAGGTTATATTGTGTCATGACTGCTGGGTACCCACTGTACACATACAAACAGGCTGTACACACAGAATTTGTCTTCCCTGTGATACTAATAATGATAAAACTTTCAAAGTGAATGGTGCACAATCTAGTGCATTATCTGGCTTGGCTTTGCTATGATAGCTGTCATAAATTGATTTTACACGTCAGTAGTGGCTATTAGCTAATTGCATAATCTGCCTTTTGGATGTGCTTCACATGCAGCCTTACATTTAAACAAAGCTGCCAGTTTAAGAAGGAATGAAATTTCCTTTTTGAGTTCCCCTCCTTTGAATTACTTAACTACATAACCATATCCTTATCTTCCACTGGATGTAATTAAATAATTCTTAGAAAATTGTTAAGTCAAGAAGTCTTTGGAAAACAGTTACACTTGTAAATGAGTGTGTTCTGTGTGTGTTTGAAGCAGAAAAGGAGTGATGCTGGGAGTGGGGGTGTCTTAGTTGTTATTTGAACAAACTGAGCTAATGAGTGTTTTCCTGCAAATACCCAACCCTACAAAGCGTTTCCCCTCAGAGTATTATTGTAATAAGCATTGTCCTTTGGGAGCTCCAATTCTCCATGCTGAATTTCTCTCCACGGTACAGTGGGATTTTTGGCAGGAGCTGCAAGGAGCATATGGGATCTCAGTATTAGACAGAGATCTACTGCTGATGGAGAAAACCACCGTGCCCTCACCTTGCAAGGATATGTTATCATGCATGGGAATTATGTTGGCGTATCTGAACATTCATTCCCGGTTTAGTCAATTCCAAAAGAACAATACAGAAATACGTCAGTCAAAATGTTGTAGAAGCAGAATAATTAAGTCTACTATCTATTTACATTCTGTGAAGTCAGCCTATAAAATGCATGTGGTATTTGCTTGGCCATTTGAATCAAATGTGTATTTCTTCACTGTAAAATGAGCATGTACCTCTGCTCACACTCTGCCACAGAAATTTCCACAGCTCCATGCAAGTGAGAAAAATAGGGCAAATTTATACCAGTAATACTATGACCCAAATACTTGCTAAGCTTGTACGTGTCACCTCATTAGATGCAAACTTGCTACTGTAGATTTTTAATATCAGCTGGCTGCAGCATATTTTCAGCTATTTAGCCCATGTGTCTGTTTAGCAGGCTGTATAATTACTGCTGTATGTGTCAAGACTATCCTAAGGTGGTAAGATCTTGTTCCCCTACTCCATTTCCCATACAAGGAAAACAACAGAGCAACTTGGTGTTACTTCTCTTACACTGGTGCACATTTGCAGCAACCTTCCTAAGGTGAAATTGCCAGTTTACAAATGAGGGCAAGGATGATAAAACTGCACTCCTGTGCTCCATGTCACATGTAACACTACCAACCTTCTCTCTTTTGCAGTTCTGCTACCCACAAAACTAACTTAGCTTCCTTGGTGTGATAAAGCCCATCTGAATTACTATAGCTGCAATGCACTTTCCTCTGCAATTTAGACATGTTTTATTGCTCCAAACGCTTCTTTTTGAAAATAAATTGACAAATAAATGAAAACCTCCTAGCTGTTTATTTACTTCATGAAGAGTTTACTATAATAGTCAGAAAATTGACTATAACATGGCAAGAAATACTGCATGAGGATAGTTCAGCTACATTGTTTACACACATCAGGTCTCCTTCACTTGGATTAGTTTATTATTTGGTCAATAGGAGTCCTTTATATGTATTAAAAATAATTTGATACAGATTTTTCTGTCTCATCTGCATTAGACAGCTTGTAAAACATAATTTGCAGAGCACTGTGGCCAGCAGAATTGCTTGAGCAGTCTTAGCATATTTCTTTTAAATTAAAAGCCAGCCACAAACTTCACCTAAATAGTATTCCTGTCTTTGTAATTATTGTGAGATTGAGCTCTCTTTGCCTTTAAAACTTCAATAAATGCCATAGGCCTGCAAGAATAAATTGAGAAACATTATTTGTCTTTACTCCATTATTCTTTCTCTATTTTTATTTTTCAAAAGACTATAGGTGTGGCTACTAAATAGTCCTTCTCAGTGCTTTAAGGAGGAATGAATAGAAAAGAAATAACTTTTTAAATGTAATTTTCCATGTTTCTACTAAGAAGAATTAGCATCGCATTATAAATCTCAGCATATTGGCCTATTTGATGAGAAGTAAATTAAAGGAAATGTTACATTTTGCAGATTGGGCTTGTGTATGGACAGAATGCTAACTTGTGAATGTCTAATATGTTGGACAGAGACACGTGGCACTGGGCAAAGGGCTGAAATAGCTTAAATGCTTGATTCTGTTCCTGATGAAGCTTTTCTCAACTAAATACCAGATAGTTAAATACAGTTCATAAGCCTCCTGCCTCTATGACAAGTGTATCCCTTCTGAAGGGATTTTACTCTTCTGGTCCATTTCCATTTCATCAATATTCCATGAAGCAGCATGATTATTTTGCACTAACCTATGGGACATACACTGCCAGGGATGTCAGTCTGGGAATGGAAAGGTCTGGGGAGTACAGGAACAATTGAATTTCAGAGAAACTAGTTCTAAGAAAGATAGCCAGCAATCAAGAAGACAACTGCTAGCCCAGGAGCTGGGAAGCAGCCCTTCATTTACAAAAATCCACTGGAAATGTGTGTGGTTTATTCCTCTGGGTTAGGAACCAACAAAGTTACTGGAGAATCTCATATTCTGTTGACCTTCAAAAATACTCAACTGCCATCAAAAAGTTTCTTTTTTTTAGAAGCAGGCAGGGAGGTCTAACCATTTGGACATTATTTTCATTTTCTTGTCTCCTTGGGAGAATACACAGGGAGAGGAGAAAGCAAATCTTTCTTGTTGGATTCTCATGTGAATGAAAGAAAAAGGAAAGCTCTCAAGAAATTTGCTCTATGGTATTCTGTAGGGGAATATATTTATATTGGTGCCTTACCTAGAAGAAAATTTTATTCAGAGGTCACCAAAGAGGTGTCATTGGTGAAACATCACAACTGCTGCACCACACTAACCTCAGTATACTAAGGGCATGTTTTTTTACTACTTTTAATCTTCTGCAGGGGTGTAAAGACATAATGAACTTTGGAAAAGAAAAAAAGAACAAAATCAGATTGCCTAGAAACTATTTGTTCTTTGAAATGAGCAGCTATTGTTAGTGCTGCCATAGAGATTATACTTTAAAAAGACTAGTGCTTCCTCTCTGCACTGCATTTATTTTATTTCATTTTATAATCCTATGAAAAGAAGCATTTTGAATAAGTCTATGGAATGTCATGATTCCAACTGATCTCCTTTCTTTCTGTTATTAGATTAGATTTCTCCAGTCTCAACCTTCTGCAATGGCCCTTGAAAGAGCATGCAGCTGCTAGTATAAAAGTCAGACATTTTCTGTGTTAGGAGATTATTCTCTACTTTTATGAGAAGATGTGTATCTTTTAAACATTTGAAATCTGCTGCCAAGTACAGTTCGTAGTGTGAAGAGAAATAATATCATTAAACTAAAAAAAAACCTTTTAATGATTTGTGGCTATTCAGTGCGCTTAGCAATTTAAACTAACACTTCCTTAGAAAAATCACAGTTACTTAAAGTTCTAAGCCCAACAATCATTTCAAGACAACGTGGCAGCATTCTTTTATAAAGTGGGTCAGTGGTGATTTCCTGAAAGCTTAGCCTAGTAATTTTCATTTTCTTTTTATTGCTGTGTTGAAGAAGAAGTACAAAATGTGATTTGGGCTGTTGAAATGGCATAACATTATTTCAATTTAGCGGGGACTGTCTAGGAATAAGGCATGCTTTGGAGGTCATTCTTAATTCCCTTGATTCCCAATTGCTGTGAGCTGACAGATTTATACTTTGCCAGCCCATTGTTTTTCCCTTTGTAATGGTGAAGGAAGAGATCAAGCAAATTCTGACTACATAGTTTTTCTGTTCACTCCAGTTTTTACTGTTTTTACTGTGTCTTTTACTGCTGAGTATCAGCAAATTAAAGAGACTAGCGCTTAGCTCATGTACTTTTTTTGTTTTACACATACATAGTAAATATTTTCCTTCTAGAAATACCCAGAATATATGTAATTTGTAATTTTTAATTGAAGAGATGTTCAATAAATCTTAAAGCACAGGAAAACAGGGAAACACTCAATGCTAATATGAATAAGTGATGAGTGTATATGAACAATTTTACCAGTAATTAAAACTAAATCTTTCTGTCATCCTAAACATGAAACAATTCAGCATTTATTCATTTTCATTTTAACAAACAGGAATAGGGAATAAAAGGTTAAGATGTTAAGAAGTTTGGAAGTTAATAAAAAGGAAAGAAAGTTGCTTTTTTAATTGGTATTATTCTAAATGCAAAAGTCTTTCCTAAATTCAGGCCAAAATTTGCCAAAAATCCTCTTCCATTTGCAGCAGAGAAGGTGTACTCAGAATTATGCCACACATTAAAGATAAGGTCAGAGTGCATTCTTGCTGATTGCATAGCACAGCCTGCAAGGAATGACACACTGTAATGGATATTCCCTGCAAGGCTCAGCATATCCTCCTCTTGGGCCCTTTTGTAATTTGATATCTCTTCTTTCCACACACACTTACTCACTTCTAGAATCTTAAAACACATTAGCGTTTAATTACAATTTTGGTGAATTTATTCTCTTGTCCACTCTGCTGTATCGCTCAGAATTTATTAGGCTGGTATCAAACACCTAAATTATGTTTACTCTAGCACTTCCTAAAAATATAGATGCAATTGTAAACAAAGCATTCACCCTTTTGTAACTAGTTGATTTGTTTGAAAGGTCAGAGATTGTTCAAAACAGCATTTTAGCAGAATTATTCAGGATTTTCCCCATTTACCTTCCTAGAAATTATATGCCCAAACACTGAAGCTTGTGAGAGCTTGAAAAAAATTTATTACTGTGATCTTTTCTGGTCCAGATTCCTAAATGACTCATTGTTCTTTGCTTAAAATAAGTGATGCTCTTTGAAAAATGTGTTTTTCTATGAAAATAGAATCTCTAGATGGGTTCTCAGAGACATCCATACCTTCTTTTGATTTTTTGCCTAACATATAAAAATCTAAAGGGGTGGTGTCACATCCCTTGTGAAGGTTAATTATTAAATTTCATTAACTACTTTCAGGCCCTCACAAGGGTTGTAATTCATTTTATATATTCAAATAAGCTTTGCTTCTATTTTTAAATCTTTGAATAGGCATGACACTGGCAAATATTTTTGTTCAGGGTTTTTTGTTACTGTTTTTTTTTTAATTTTTCATTATTTTCATTTTAATTTACCATTTTTTGTTTAGCTGTCAAAGAGTATTCCCACTCTCTTTCCAAGTCTGCCCTTATAGAAATCAACAAATTATTTGGGTTTTTTATATATTAAATAATAAACATTATGTTATATTTATCTAGAGCAGTACTCATCAACAGACCTATGAGCTAGTGGCTTGAGAGTACATTTTTGGATCTATATGAGTTGTAATGAGCAAAGGAAATATTTAGATTTCCAGAAAAACATTAATGTGTACTGTTGATATGTTTAAGCTTTGTTTCTTTATCAGATTCCTGATTTTAGTGAAGGGTAGCAAACCTGGAAAACAAATGCTTTTGTTTTTTCCAAAATATTTTGTACTTCCAAAAGATCATCATGACAAGAAAATATATTATGAAGAAGTCCTTGAGTTTTTATGTCTATGCTCTCATCCAAAGTGAGAGTTTATTCTGGTGGAGTTTATACAGATGATTGTCTTCAAAGACTTTGGTCAGCTCTTCAGTTTCTAGGAACAAAACAGGAATTCTCATCTTCTTGGAAACAACTTGCCTTTAAAAAGAGGCAAGGGAAAACATGAGAGATCTATTAAACCTAAAACTGGTCTCTTGGGTTCTAGTAAGTTCTTCTGAGTAAGATCCTCAGATTTGGTTTGGGAGTGGTGGTGAGAGGATAACTCATTTTAGTAATCTGGCTCCTTGTCTTGCCTGTTTTGGTAATGAAACTGTGCTGAGAGCAGGATTACAAACTGAAGCCCTTTTGTTTCAGACAATATCACACAGGCATCATCTGTTGTTAGGGAGATAGTCATCCAGGGAACAGTCATCAAAAATAGCATGATGTCTCTACCAAATTCAAGCCCATAAAGACTGTTGTATTGAAAGCAGAATGGTCCCTTCCCATTTTATTTTAAGCTACACTAGCAGCTGCTGTAATACATAAAACAGCTAAATGATTTCAAAACAGCATTAATGAATTTAAATGAGACCTGCAATCTGTTCTTCTTCAGTCCAAACTTTCAACTACTTGGGATGAACAGGGACTACAATTTGAAGGATGTCATCCTTGTTATCTAAAAAACTCCCATTGTGAATTATATATGTTCACAAATAATTCAGAATTAACCTTGTTGAGAAAACTGTAAACCAAATCATTCTAAACTAGCAACAGTCAGAGGAAGAACTTTCTTGGTTGTAATACTGATATTTTCCACAGTGGGGAGACAAAATTATTAGCAAATTGGTGTAGATGATGAATCAGAGAAGATAATATGTGGACATCATTGCAAAGCTTCCATTTAATGTACAGTTTAGAGGAAAAGATACATGAAATATTCTAGCTAAAGTAAACCCAACAAACAAAATCTTGTATATTTAATTTTGACAATATATTTTTTAATAATTCAGTAGGAAACATGTCAGTGAAGGATTACTGAATTCCTACAGTAAAGTTTTTGTAGCTTATTTTGACTCTAAGTATTGGTATGTGCCAATACTTCTTGTAACAGCAACAGCTTTGGGTACATGTCACAGTCTCTGTTCCCTGTTTAACACCTTGGCTGGTGACAGGGACAGTGGGATTGAGGCACCCTCAGCAAGTTTGCAATGACACCAAACTGTGTTGTGTGGTCAATGTGCTGAAGGGCAGGGCTGCCATCCAGAGAGACCTTGACAGGCTTGAGGGGTGCCTGTGCAAACCTATTGGAGTCCAGCAAAGACTGGGCCAGAGCAGCACAAATACATCCCAAGCACAAATACAGGCTGGGCAGAGAATGGTGTGAAAGCTTCCCTGAAGAGAAAGACTTGGGGTTGTTGCTTGTTGAGAAGCTCAACATGAGTTGTTACTGTGTGTTTGCAGCCCAGAAAGCCAACTGTCCTGGGCTGTATCAAGAAAAAGTGTGACCAGCAGGTCAGAAAAGGTGTTTCTCTCTCTTTATTTTTACTTTTTAAAAGTAAAAAAAAATATTACTTTGACAGCATTTTAATTTGGTCTGGTTCCTACCACTACAGAATTTCTTTAGGCTACTTTTGTTGAAAAATACTTTCCCTCATCTACTTACAAAATGAAAATACTGCAGACTAATCAAACTAAGATTTAGTTTGTTTAGTAAAAGTCCTATTAAGCATGCCCTTAAATTCACGTTTTCTGCTCTGTTGGTTCAAATGCAGTCTTTTAAATTCAGAAACTGCTTCACAAACCCTGGATATTTGAGGAGAGCTGTTTTTGTATGTGTGGAGTCAGGACCTCTCAGCAAGCTAAAAATGTAATTCTCATCTGGGGTTACTGTTTTATCTGAAGAGAACTACTTGTTTGTGACCTATACAGACAGTTCCTTGCTGCCTGATATCCCAGGATATTAATCCAGAATTAACAAATGCATTTCCCAGTCCCCTAACTTGCCTTGCTGATGCAAAGCTACACTCAGACATTGCAGTGTCAGCTTAGTCAGCAAGATAAAAGGATGGCATCATAAACTTGGTAAGCAAGTTAAACCAGAGGTTCAGTGAGTCCTAGCAGACCTGAGTGATGATGTCTGTAGTTCTGCTACCTACTTGCACCTCTTCTTTCTCCCCCACATCTGATGCTTCCTGGAAGATTCCTAGTTTACAGCAAAAGTGAATAACACACTCGCACAGTTCAGGAGAATAAATGTATGCTCAGTGTTGGCCCAAAGTCAGGTAGAGGCAAAAGTGGAAGTAGAACAGCTCAGTAGATGTCTTTCAACTGTAGAATCAAACCAGAAAAAATTAGGAGGTAAAATATAGGGAAGATTTATGTCCCTTCAATGTGTTTGAAAGACAAATATTTAATAAAGTAAGCATAAGGATATAATTACACTATAATCTTCATGTTGGATCTGACTTGTTTTACTTTAACAAATCAATATTTTAATCTACCTGTGACAATTAAAGTTAAATTTCTTTTGGTGGACACCTGTCAAACTGCTGTAGAGTTTCATTATTTTAAGTCTCTGTGTTTAAAGCTTGAAGAGTCTGAATGGCATCTTGCATTGACTTCTACCATACCTTCTGTTTCATGCAGTGCAAATTAGCCACTTCATTTATAGTGAGGTATTATGACCTGACTCCTGCCTTTGACCCTCTTTTTAGAACTCTATGCAAAGCTTCTTAATTACCACACCACCACATTTATCCCAGTTGTCCTATCTTGGGAGATGCACCAGAATGCTGGCAAAGAAAAAAAAAAAAAAAAAAAATTAGAATTTATTGACTAGCACAAAATGCATATACAAGATGAAGGGAACCACAGGCAGGGTGTGATGGAGCAAGACAACATTTTGAGACTCCTGTTTGACTGTGCAGTGTCTGCAGCAGTGCCTCAAGCCTCCATCTGTTCCTCCTCTGATTCTGCTGTATTTGTTCCTGTGCTGTTAGAGTTCTTTCTCTCAGCCTTTACAAGTCCTATAGGTTTGGGTGTCATTGTCTTTTTCTTCAAACAAATGAGGTTTTTAACTCTGCTTTGGGAACTGCTGTCCTTTGGAGCAGTTTTCTTCCAGACATAGGTTGGAGGAAACATGTTTTTTCATGAATGTGGTTAATACTTTAATTCTTCTTGCTCTTAACTAGTGCTTCAGATCTCCAGTATATGAGAATATACTGATCCTTCTGTCAGGCTAGTCCTTTAGAATACTCTTGGTACAAGTCTTGTCTCAGCTTATGAAGCATGATGGAGGAGGGAGTAAAAATAATGTTAGAAATAAAGACCCTATTGATTCAGTAGATCAAACCAAAATTTGGAAACAGGTTTTCCTCAGTGCATATACTCATCTACCTTTTATATTGGATTTTTACCAGAAGTAATGAAAAGTTCATGGTTTTATGTGGTTTAAAAAGATCAAGCCTATAGAAAAGTGTGGTGGATTGTGAATGTCTGTAATATTTTGTTTTTGTTCTAAATAGCCTTAATTAACTCATGTGCAGCTGCTGTACACTGGCTGTGCAGTGCCATGTGTGCAGGTTTATGGGTTCAGGCTTCCCTACCTGGCCCTAAGAGGTGCCTGGGGATGGGACTGGGATGCCCTGGTGCCCACAGCTGCTCCTGGCTGGGGTGTGGGACGTGGCAGCCCTGCAACAGCCCCAGCCCCTGGGGACCTGCAGCCCTCAGGGTGCCCTCAGTGGGTCTGCTCAGAGCAGAAGACACTGCTTCACACAATTTGTTTAATGTTTTTAAAGAAAAAAAAAAATGTAGTGCAGTAATAGATTTAAAGATTATTTTGATGTTCTTTAGCCCAGTACTGTCATATATGTTCCTCTAGGATTTGTGTCATAAAACTGAGAAGGAGTCAATGAGGATTTCTGTCAAAATGCAAGCTGGGGTGCTCAGTTCATTGTTGAAACCTTAGCTTTGCCCTACATTAGCTATAGAATTAACAAGTTCTCCTGAAAAAAAAAGTAAAATGAATCCCGTTTTCAAAAAAAATGGGGAGTGTTTTTGTGCAGGAGGCACCTTTTTTACTAGTTGCCTGACCTGCAATAAGTAAACAATTGAGAACCCTTGATAATTCATATCTAAATAAATTGCTTTCATGCATCTTTGTAGACATCAGAGTCAGTAACAGTGCTAAGAATAAGCTGGCAGCTCTCTTGGTAAGTAGAAGTCATCAGCTCCTCATCTACCTCTGCACTCACTGGACAAAGCAGTTAGTATTGACAAGCCCTCAAATCAGCAATGTTGAAAGGCATATATTCTGCCCTGGTAACACTGAACAGGCAGAGAATAAATAATTGCTTAAAAATAACCTTACTGCTAGGGTTTTTTGTCAGGGTATACAGCATCTCAGTTTCTCTGGGAATTGTCCTCTGCTTAAGCTACTATATGTTTCAGCAAAGTTTTTTGATATTCTGTTCTTTAAGTTTGCAAGAAAGACTAAAACTTGTACACAGAGTTAAACTAAGGGAATTACCTTGCCTGTTCAAATATACATACCTAAAAGAAAAACCTATCCTTGTAGCAAATTAGCTGTTAGATATTGTAGACTGAAATGTCTTTCAATACTGCAAAAAAAAAAAATCTTGCAATTCTGCATATGCTTATAAGATTTAATAAAAAAGAAAACGTTTCAGTTCCTATCTGGCAGCAGATACAAAGCCCAGAGTATACCAGAGAATGCTAAATGCCTATCACGACTTCTACTTTAAAAGCTGGAAATTATTTGATTGACATGGGAAAGCCCATGTTTTAAACCAATATTTATATTATAAATTGAAGTTCATAGAGTCCCAATGGTTTGGGTTGGAAAGGACCTTAAAGATCATCCAGTCCCACTCTACCTACCTTGGGCAAGGACACTTTACACTGGACCAGGATGCTCCAAGCCCCATCCAACCTGGCCTGCAACAGTTCCAGGGATGGGCACTGACTGCTTCTCTGAGCAACCTCACCACCAGTGCCTCACCACTCTTAAAATGAAGAAGTTGAAGTTAGTTGATTGAGACAAGATAGCAGTCAAAACTCTGTCAGTATCTAATGGCTTGTATATAATAGAGCTAAAAGCTTCTTGGTGAACAGCTAATATTTGTTCCATTAGAGCTGTGCTAATATCCTCAATTGCTAAAACCTCAGGATTTTCTTACTACACCTCTTTTCATTAACTGTTCATTTGCACATAATTACTGACAATGCATGCACATTAAACAGAAAATAGGCTTCTGTCCTAAATGGACAAACATCAGTAAAGAATGTCCTGATTCCTTTAGCTGGGGCCCCATTGTATGCAATGATTGCAGCTATGAGACATCACAAAACAGTCAAGTGTGCACAACTGTGAGCAGGATGTGTAAGGCTGTCATCTGTCAGCATAATTTTCAATACTGTCACTGACCTCTAACAGTTATGCAATTCATCCCACCTTGTTTAATCTGGAAATGTAACTATCAAAATACTGTTCCCATCATGTAAACAATTAATAAATAATGCTGAGCTAACAACAGAAACTGTAGAAGTCCATTTGGTATCTGGCTTTCCAGAGTATTGGCCTTTGGTCATCCTGATGAAACAATAGGAAACTTTCATTACAGAATTGATTTTGGAAGCTCTAGTTCACAATTATTCATAAGAATAATCTCCTTTAACTAAATGTAGAAAGAAAGAAAAAAAAAGTAATACAACCCCATAAACTTTTCTACTTCTAGCTTACTTAATACCTCTTATAGCGGTTATTAATCTCCTGGTGTTATAATCAATGGAGAGTTAATAAGATTTGTGTGTGTGGTATGAAATTCACTGCCTGTGAAATAAATTTACCTTGCATCTGCATCCACTTCTAATCCCTCAATCGATGTGTGAGCACAACAGCCCCGAGCAGCTGAGAGGCAGGAGCAGACAGGTGACTGTCACTTCTTGTGGGGCAGAAGGAATCCAAAAAATACTGTGTTCCCAGTTCATTACAGAGGCTGGGCTGGCTGCTGTTGGAGAGGGAGTGAGCATATTCTTTCTCAGTGTGCATATGGGGAGTATGTACTAGAATCCAAAACCCTGTGTAAATAATATAAGCATCAATTGTTGTTGCATGTATTTTTAGAATGTACCAAAAATCTTTTATTTTAGACATCATTTCTCAAAGAAGTAAAGCCACAGCAGTGTTATTCTAATATAGATTTTGTATTCATGATTTATTGGCATAATAGTAGTCAGTCAATAGCATAGATTCATGGGCAAATACACTTATGCTAAGTTTTGAATTCTGCAGAAACTAGATGCATTTCTGGTGAGCTTTTAAAGCTTCCTGGGGGCTTTCACAAAAGGAGCTGATAAAATTTTATGGAATGCTTCACTTTTATGTTTAGAGTATGATGGGAATCATTCTACCCAGTACAACAGGGCAGAAATTAACGGAATAGTTTTGAATGAGCTACCCATAAACATTTGCTGCATTTATTTTACAAGTTAACATTTTGCTCATCACAAACTGTTCCTTTGAAAGCACACAATGTGTGTATGTGTTATGGAAGTACAGCACATGCCCAGGAAATGGAAGCATTATTTTGTAAGTCTTCTTGATTTGAAGGAGTTGAACCCACATGTCCCAAATGCCTCATCCAATTATTTTGATGACAGCAATCTCTATAATTTCTGGGGAAAACAAGGTGCTGTGCAGCTGTGCAGGCTAAATCCAGGGGCCTGGAAAAAGAAGCAGAAGGAGACAAGTTCTGGCTTAATAGTTTTAACACTTCCATAGGAAAGAAAGAGTCCCAGGATTACAGTATTGTCTTCTGTTATTTCTGATGTACATTTCATCCATTTTAAGACCGAAGGTTTTGAATTAAAGGCTTGGAATCCCAAGCCTGATCTTCACTCTGGTAAGACCAGAGTGATTCTCAGTCCATGAGTATTTGAAATTCCAGTTTTGAAAGGCTACATAAATATTTGTCATGGTGCGAGAACATATTACTATTTTCCAGAGAAGTTACTTTGAAAAGGTTTTTTATTTTTGATCATTATTCTCAAATCAAGATTTTCAACACTATCATTATAATATCTCCCAGCTATGAAAATTGCTAGAAACATACCAAATATACTGCAATTTAGTTTGTCACCTGATACCTGTGATACCTGTGATACTGCAGCCTGTGACCTGCATATATGTAAATCTTTACTTGATTTATATTTTCCACTGGTATAGTCTGAAATTTTAATTTTGGAACAGCTATTGTTAATTATCAGGGTGTTGCAGAATTCAGATATTGTGCATTTCATGAGTTCTCATTAGTAATACATAATTGGTAAACTGGAAGCTCTGCCTCTTCTAAAACCATCAGCTCCTCTTAGTGTCAAATCATAAAATGCAGCTATTAATAAACAGTACTATTCAGCAGCTTAAAAATATGAATGTCTGTGAGGAAATTAAATGCAGTAGTTATTTAGGCCAGCCACACTGCTTTGTGACCTTGGATCTCAGTCCAGGCTGAGATTACAGCTGAAGGTGAGCAATAGTCATAGCTCTGCTACTTTCCAGCGAAGCAATGAAAGTTTCTCCTGTGTTGGGATTATTAGGTAGCAGGTTGGTGCTAGGGCCATGAAATAGCAAGCAGAGTTTGGCTAGAAATCAAAGGCATTGAGATATGCTTTTCAAAAACTAGCTAAACCAAGCAACAAGGTCAACACTAAAAATGAAGCAGGGCCAAAGAATGCCATCTCAGATGGAATGATGGATCTGGGCAGTTTCAAAGTTGCCTTGTTCAGTGCAGCTAAATGCTCTACAATTTTAAGGGGAGAAGTTGTAGGCTCATTTGCAATAATTTTTTTTCTTTTTACACTTCTACTCTTTTTTATAATAATAGATCAGGACTTATGAAATTGTGATGTGATTGTCAGTATTGCAGGAAAGCTGACTTACATTGGTGGGGTGCAGAACAGAGCAGAAAGAACTGCTCTGCTATACCCACCACTGGTATACTTGCATACCATAGTTGAATTCTTTACAAACCAATTAAATCATGATAATCTTTGTAGAGATTGCTCTGCTTTAAATTATGGTGCACAGGGTGATGTATCAAAAAGGTAAAGCTGTCTTGTACTTTGTATGCATATTTCTCTTCAGGTCCTTGTTCATATTCAAATGGCAAATTCATCTTATGGACTCTTGTCTTTGTCAGGCAGTAACTTGTCTGTGAAATCTCATTCAGATCCTGAATTGCTGCTGCTCAAATGTTTTTATACGTGATCTTGCTTATAGTCTGCTGACACCTTAAAAGAATTATATCGTAGATAAGGGATAAAATAGTGAACTTCTAAAGTGTTTTATCATTATTTCTGTAAAAAAACCTGTTTACAATCTATGAATTTTCAAGGGGAAGCAGCAACTCTTCTCAGGTTATTTATAGTATTAAAATGTGAGAATTTTTCTCCCATTGGAAATGAGCAGGTTTGAGACAGACATTGGCGAATAGTTGTTCTGCATTTCAGACCCTTTTGAGGAGCAAGGAGTCAGGGTGTGGTGAAGGTGGACTGTCCAACCTAGAGTGACACTGGTATAGCCCATGCTCTCACCCATGGGTGCGGTTCCACAGTCGTGGGACGTGGGTTTGGGGTCTGCCCACAGCCTCTGCATGGCAGTGGTGAGCTGGGACATGAGAGAGGGCTGGAGGGAGCACATGTGTGAGGAATCCATGCTGAGATGGGCTGCCTCGAGTGCTGGCAGCATCCAAGTGAGGCCAGAGGCGGAGCTGGAGCCCAGCAGTCCCAGAATGTCACAGAGGCATCCCCAGAATGAGCTTGTCCTGGCCCGGCAGGGGAGGTCTCGGGGTAGGCTGGGCAGAGACACTCAGACCCAGCACTGATCTCAGGGTCTGACAACAGATTGCCAAAATCTGGTTTGAAGAAGTGTAAAGGGTTTGTCAGTTAGTCTGTGAGAGAGAGGGGATAAATGAAACACTTGTTTCTCCCTTTTCACAGGTCTGAAGCACAGAGGGAGCTCATATAGTGTAATGCAAAATTATAACTTCCCTAACATATCAAATGGCAGGATAGGGCAAGCATTAAATTAGAAACAGGTCATGTGTAAGGGTCTCAGATGACCTTGTGTTAGCAAAATTATGTTTCAAGTATCAGCTGTGGAAAACCATTGATGTTGGTGTGATGTAAACTGATAACCTGAGTGATGGTAAGGGGGGTTATTATTTGTGTATAAATGTTCTGTCAGAATATTCACAGTGGAGCTTCATCCTCCACATCTTTCTGTCCTACATCCTGAGGGAAAATATCTTTCTTATTAGTGACTCGGAAGATACTGATGCCTTAAGTTTTAGGTTCCATATTTTCTGGATTCTGTACTGCATTAGTGTGTAACTCTGAGCTTCATATAAAATGTTAACAAGTTCTCTTCACAGTTTAGTTTGACAAAACAATCCTTTTCCAGCCTGAGAACCAAGGACACCATTGCAGCTTCAGGCCCAAAAAGTGCAAACAACAGTGAATTGAGGAGAGCAATCTGTGAGGATGGGACTTCATAATGTGGAGCTATAATTGGACAATTAACCCCAGTATGTACATGGACCAAAACTTATAAAAGTGTGAAAACTCTTATAAAATTTATAAAGTATGACCCGTTGTCCATCTTGGGTCCATCTTGTAGTGTCCAAGGTGTATCCTTTGAAGGCCTTTTAATAAATACGTACTTTAATCCTTTAACAGTGTCTGGCCTCTGTTCTAGGTAGCCTCTCTAGGCATCAATACTATTCAGGAAATTGTTGGAAAGAAATCATTCTTGTAATGTTTATTGATAATCAAAATATTTAAAAACCTCTGTTAGTGTCTAAAAGAGAGCTTGCTTCTTTTATCAAGTAGCTATTCAGAAAATTTTATGAAGACTGAACTTTTTAAAAAATGCTTTTACCCTAACATAAGCTCAAAATTAGAGTTAATTTACTTTAAGTTACATCTTGCAAATTTATTTTTCAAACATATTATGTTGTTATATAACTGCTACTATGAATAAATTAGAAAATGCAAGAAAAGTACTCATATGTGAAACTAGAGAATCTAGTTGTTCTGCCATGTTTTTCTGCAAATGGCTAGTCTTTGAAAACTTGCCATAGGCAGAAAAGGAATTTGAATTCCACAAACCCATAAAGTGAGTATACTTAGCACAGATTGGAAAAAAGATAATATAGTCTCAATTTTTAAAAAGGGAAATAGAGAAGACCTCAGAAACTATAGGGTGGTCAGTCTCACCTTGGTGCCTGCCAAGATCATGGAGCAGATCCACCTGGAATCTATGCTAAGGCACGTGGAAAATAAGGGGGTGATTGCTGACAGCCAGCATGGCTTCACTAGGAGCAAATAGTGCCTAACAAATCTGAGGGTCTTCTGTGGCAGGTTTACAGTGGTGGTGCATGGGGAAGAGCAGTTGATGTCCTTTACCTGGACCTGTGCAAAGCGTTTGACACTGCCTCACATGACATCCTTGTCTCTAAAGTGGAGAGACATTAATTTGATGGGTGGACCAGTCAGTGGATAAGGAATTACCTGCATGGTCTCACTGAAAGAGTTGTGGTCAATGGCTCGATGTCCAAGTGGAGACCAGTGACAGGTGGCATTCCCTGGGTGTTTGGTACTGGGACCAGCATTGTTTAACATCTTCAGCAGTGACATGGACATGGCAGCAACTTTAGGATCCCTTCCAACTCAAGCCATTCTGTGATTTTATGTTTCTGTTATTCTACTGCTATTGTAAATATTTCAGGAGCTCATTTAATTGCCTGAAAACACAAACATAAAATAATTATCCAACAAAATTATACTCACAGTATTAAAACCTTGTCAGTTTACGCAATTTGATCTTGATACAAGAACAAGGCTACTAACCCTCAAAAAGCAAAGATACAGATTATAATAACACTGATATCTTTGATTCTTTCCTCTTTATCTGACTTTACGTATTTAAGACTATAAAAAGGGATAACTGTTTTATTTATTATCTTCTACATCTCCCTTTAGAAGTTAAGTAACACAGCAATCATCTTTCAACTCTCTTTATTTAAACATTGCTGTTTAGCTAAACTTTTTGATTATTGCTGATAAGTTTGCTGCTAGGTTGCTGTAATGTTTTTTGTTTGCTGTCCAGAAAAAGAAATTATGGTTTCAAATTTTTCATTAATCCATTGGCCTAATTCACATCATGAGAACATATCCTATTAGATATGTTGGAGACATCAAGTATGTTAATCCAGTTTGGTTACATTTTTGTTGAAAAAAACCTTTCCCTTGTTTCAGATTCTTATTTCTTTATGATCATGAGTTGTGAACTATTAAGAGGGAGGCATCTACTTCTGATAACAGTACAAGATTGTTTTAAGCTTAGGCTGATGTATATTTTATCTCAAGTGAAGGCTCCTAGAAACAAACAGAGACTTCTCTCCATCCTTTGTTCCTTTATCCTGATAGTAAAATACTCACTGCCTCACCATCCAAGGATTTTCTTTGCTGCTCTATTTGCATCAGCATTTCTGACTGACTGAGCCACCTTGGTGATTATCTGGGACTGTCAAGGGCATCCTGCTGACCTGGATCCCACAAGGTCCTATGAGACCATTGAAAAGAGACTATAATCTCCCTTTTGTATGTCTTTGCTGAATCTGTACTTCCTCTTCTTAGCCCCTGCAGTTCTCCAAAATATGTGTTGGATAGTTTTCAGCTGTTGTGACTATTTCAGTCTGTGGTTCAGAAGGACAATATGTCCAACTGTTTCTTCAGAAGAGGTTCCTCAAGCAAATGCCATATTAAATTTCAGGTATCTGCAATCTACTGTAATTTATTTGTCTCATAAAAAGCACAATCCAGAAACCTTATTCATTACATAGTACAGAAAAAAGCCACTTAATGAAATATTTAGAAATACATTAAGCAATCTAAACAGTATGCAAAATATGAATGTTTGCTAGTCCATGTTCTGTTCAAATACTTTTGTTGACATTACTTTTCTACATAACACTAAGAAAATAAATATTCAGCTCATATGAGGATTATTTTTCATTGTAGAATAATTTTAAATTATTTTATATGTTTAAGTGTTTCTTAATGTTTCTTAATGGAAACTTTTGGGAAAAGTAGATTATATTTCCATATACAGATGTAGCAGTGTGGGTTTAGATGGTGGTTGCTGGTACCTGTACCTGTTCCCAATAAGCATCTCCTGTGGAAAGGCCAGGATTCAGAGGATTCCACATACAGAGGTACATGGAGTAATCTTAAATTTCTCCAAATAGATTGCCTTGTTTACTATACCTTGTATGATGGATAGAGTCAATAAAAAGTATCTTTAAGGGAAGGCAAAGGTTTAATAGGAAAAGTCATAATGGAGTCAGTTGGAAACCTCTCCAAAGTCTCCACTGAGTTCCTATTCACAATGTGCCCTGCAGGAGGGTGGCATATTGGTTTTTGGTTATCTCAGTTTAAAACACTGTCACCATTCCTTCAACCCTTACTGCTTGTTTAATCTTCTCCTCTCCTTTTTTTTTGGTTTTTTTTTGTTTGTTTGTTTTGTTTTGTTTTGTTTTGTTTTGTTTTGTTTTGTTTTGTTTTGTTTTGTTTTGTTTTGTTTTGTTTTGTTTTGTTTTGTTTTGTTTTGTTTTGTTTTCATGAACCACAACATGCTTGAACTTAGGAATGCTGCTTAGCATGGAGGAACTGGAATGATTTAGAAATCAAATGCAGTAGCTTATTGGCTTCCTGTTGCTTTTGACTGGTTTTTCATGAGTTCTTCATAATTTGATTGCTGAATCCTTTTGTTTACTGGGACTCTGGAAAGGACTAATTTTATGAACTTTTGTATTTGAAACAGGTATATTTTCTTTTAGCTGCCATTTTAAGAATTGCTAGCGTTGTCTTATTGTTCTAGGTCAGCTCATGACAATGAATTGACACATTTATGAAATCACATTGATTCTAATTTTAGTTTTTTCTTGCATTTTAGGAATTTAAAGCTGCCTTTTTTTTTTTTTTTCCCAAGATGTTTGAATTGTGTTCTGGACATACCAAACTGTCCTTTACACCTTGTGAGATCTAATGTCATTCTATTCAGGGATTTGTAAAGAACTACCACATAAAAAGAGACTGTTACTGAACAGGCATTTTTGTCATTACTGAGGAACAGTAATGAAATATCTTGCAGATTTCAGAGGATGTTGCAATATTCTGTTTCTTTTTTCTTTTTCTTTGAAGGGCATATGATGGAGAAAGATAATGCAGCAGTTTTTAACATATAAAAAAACATTCTTCAAAGTTAGAACAGCAGTATAGGAAGAAAAATTATTTTCAAATAATTAGTCAACAGACATCAGCCAGCAGTTATAGGCTAACTGAGAATCATCCCCTTAAATTTGTTGTAAGAGACTGAGCCCATGGAAAATTTCTTACTTCAGTTAAGTTTGATT
This sequence comes from Dicaeum eximium, assembly GCA_013396995.1. Taxonomy (NCBI): domain Eukaryota; kingdom Metazoa; phylum Chordata; class Aves; order Passeriformes; family Dicaeidae; genus Dicaeum; species Dicaeum eximium. The sequence goes on along the minus strand of VWZP01002293.1, from coordinate 100,339 downwards.
CAAGTATTGGGAAAGGCCCATAGTATGTACAATAAGGAAATAAAAATGTTCTTTTCTATTTTCCTGCCTTATCAGGAACTGCCTTACTATAGTTAATTTAATATCTGCTGAGCTGTTTTGGAAGCATGTTTCTATGTGTATGCATTTTCCTCACAGTGAGAATTTATGACAATTGAAGAGAAAAAGCATTCTTGGCATCTCTCCAAAGAGTGTTAGTCTTGATATACAGATGTATTTCTATTTCTGTCTCAAATGGAAAATTAGATACTTTCTGATGCAAATGCTGTGCTATGGCATTTTTGTGTCGAGCAGTGACAGCTTCAACAGAAGGTTTTAATTTTTTACAAAGTTATTCATATGCCCAGTTAAAATTTGTGTACAATATATTTATGCAGAAATATTTAAAATGTTTTCAGTGCTTTGGTTCACGCAAACACTGAAAATTTGAAGTTGTGAATACTGCCTAAAGATGAAAAACATTTCATCTTTGGTATTGTATAAAGAAAAAGCAGCCAAAAATCCCTGGTTCTAAAAGGCTTTCTTAGTCTACTATTCACCCTTGGAGTATAGCAGTCTTACACCCAAAGGGTATGTAAAACATGTTAAAATAGATTCAGCTTAAAAAACAGCAATTAGGTTTATAACTACCATACATTGTCTTGGCTTTTAGTGGAAGTAACTGAAAATCAGAAAAAAGAACAACCATAAAAATGACTTTTGTAGATGTATATGTAAACTGTCTATCTAGCAATTGCTTAAAGAAACAGCAGACTTGTTCTGCTTGTTAAAATCAGAATTTCTTAATGTTATTTAAAAAAAAGAAATAAATTACAGCATAGAGACTAGCAAAATAGTGTCTTCCTTAAAAAATTCATTGCTGAAAGAAGGCTATTTCCAATTAATGAAATATCACACTCGAGTTAGTTTTAAGAACTTGACTTCTCAGAATTATGCCTTTTCTTTTGTTTTCTAGTTTAAAAGCTACCTGAATATGTTACAGTGTCTAGGCCTGGAGCATACTCACTGCAGCAGTGAAGGCATTTGCTGTTGACTTTGTTGACTTGTTGTGAGATTCCCCTTGGGATGTTCCTTTTATATTTTCTTCTGACTTGCTTATTTTGTTTTCACAATCAATTTCACAAGGGTGACATTTTCTAGAATAGTCAATTTTTGAGGCATTCGCCTGGAACGAGGGACAAGAGATGTTAAATATCTGTTTTGAATCACACATATGAATAACCTGAGGCAGATTTTCCAACCGCCCAGACAACTTCCAGAGCTGGGAAGCACCAGCTCCAATAAACTGATCTTTACTTCTTTGCATTTTCTTTGGTTGAGCGTTTGATTTTTAAAATGTAGAGAAGACCAGAAATAGTTCTCCTCCTTCACGAAAGGGAGTGTCAACAGAAGAGAAGGGTTGGAAGACTCTGGGGGGAGCCTATGTAAGACCTGATTTGCTGTAAGGAGGCAGTGGCTGCTGTTGGGAGTGTTCCCTCTCTTCTTTTTTTCCCTTTAGCAGTAAGTTCTTTCTGGTATTTCCAAAGACAGCAGCAGACTTTACTTTCTAGGGATTTATCACAAGTCATGTAGGCAGCAGCCAGTTTAGCTTATGCCTTTAAGTTAGACCTGAATCTCCAAGAATAAGTGCACATGAGAATGTCTTCCATGGTGATATCTTTAAAATGCAGTTCCTGCTATATTATTATAATAATGGTTCCCTCTTGTTGACTTGACAACTTAAATTAGTGATATATGCTTGGACCAAAAGATTTTCATTTACTGAACAGCTTCTCATTGATATTATTGTATTTGCTGAGGCTTGCTTTGATAGAATCAATCTTTATAGCTACTCCATGGTTTCCCTACACAAATATCCATAAATACAAATAAATACATGCATACACATACATATGCAAATTTATGTATATATTTGAATTTATTCACACTGATCAGCAATATTATCTTTTGATGTGTGGTCAAAATGGATGTGTTTGGATATGCTTTCACAGTCAGAACCGATTTACTGGATTTGTAATTGCGTGTAAGATCCCGTGGTTCTTTGGGCAATATTTATTAGGCTCACACAGAGCAAGGAGCTGACTCTTGCTGGTTCCCTGGAGGCTGAAGATATCAGCTTCAGGATTTCCTGCAGCATCAGTTAATGCAGTGACTGAGAAATGAGATTTTGATTTCAGAAAACTTGACTAAGGTCTGCAGTAAAATGTGGCATAACACATTGTGGTATCTACTCACTGTGCCCCTGGAAAATTAACCTTTATTGCTAGCTTCTAAATTTCTAAAGATCTGTATTATTTATAACTGCCAGTGGTCATGCCACTTTGTTAAATTTCAAACTTAACTAAAAATGTTAGCATTACACATAATTTACCTCCTAGCAATCCCATATTTCATATTTAATTTCTAAGTTGCCTACATTTACTGAAGTAGCATGTGAGTGTAAGTGAGTGATAGTGAGTTTCACTGTGATGCTAGAATGCTGAAGCTTGTTAAATACCATGAATGAGTAAACACTTGTGTATTTCTCTATGAGTACAAATATTGTTATAAAAAATATCACAACCTTGTCAAAATATATTATCTCTCTTCTTCATCTTTATTAAATACATAGTAATGAATGTAGTAGATTTGTGCTTAGTTCTGAAATGTCATGAAATGTAAACCTTTAATATGGATTATATATGAAGTCATAATTTTTTAAGCAATTCTTCCTGTAATGTCCTTTTTTTATACTCCTGCTGTTTCTTATTTCTTACCTGTTCTCTTCTAAAATGAAGATATTTTAAGATACTGCTTTCAAAAGATGTCTTGGGTACTCAGCAACCTGATTATCAATGAAAGTGCAGAAGATTCTTGGTCTCTTTAGATATCAAAACTCGTGCTATGTGGTACCTTCTGAGAATTTTTTCAGTTGCTGTCCAGTGGCTATGATTAAAAGAGGTGAATATCAAAACGACATTGGTTTAGTCTGGGTCTTAGTTATAATATTAAAGAACCATTGATCCCAGCCATTTCTCATCCCCATTAGACAAGAATATTTTTGTGTAAGCTGCTCTAATGAATATAGATAGCATAGGTAGGCTACTGTCTAGCTTGAGTAGGCAGTCCTCCTTTCCTCTTTCAACACACTGAAATATGAGATGTTAGCCCTGTCACCTATCCTGAAGAAAGTTGGTAATCACCATGAGTAGATGACACCCACTTACTTATATGAGGAATAAACAAAATGTTTAGTACCTGATTTCACCAGGAGCTCATACCACTTAATACCCAGAGTAAGTAAATAGAAATGCAAATCTTTTATTCACATGTTGGAGGTGAAGGCTAAAACACAGTCTGTGCTCTGCTTATCTCCATTCTAATTAACATTCACTTCTGATTTAGTGCAGTGAATATGTAGTTTGAACTTGCAGGGGAACTTGCTCACCAAAAAGAAGTTACAAGTGTCTCTGCTGGTTACTTTGATGTGCTATTATTTTCCCCCTTTCTCTGTTCCTAAGAAGATGATCCATTTTTTTTTTAATCAATTGTTCATTTTATTGTGAATCTTTCTGCTCAGTGATATTAATAAATGAGAGCAAAACTAATGAAAAACGGCATTATTTTCTTTTTCATATTGGTGGGTGGAAAAGGTTGTATGATAAAAAGAAATAAAGGAGATCTGTTATAAAGTTTTAGCAGGGACCCAATAAATTTTCAATATGTAGACAAAGTTGTAGCTTAAGCTTCAGGGTTAAATGTAGTGTGCGTATGTGTTTGTTTTATAATGGTTTTGGTTTGCAAACTTTTTAAAAGAAAAAATAAAACATTTTTAGTGCTTTAAATTGCTCACAAAAACTGTATTTAGCTTTTCCATAATGTCAGTATTATGATTATTTACTTCATTGTTGTTTCAGCACCAATGTACAACCAGTGTTTCTTTTTTTTTTTTGGTACTGCAGGAAGCAGCCACGGAAAGACAGAAGATGAAAGCTCCTATTCCCAACTTGATTCTCTTGTATGCTACTCTGACTCAGAGCTTGAAGGTTGTAACCAAAAGGGGATCAGGTAAGTAAATCTTTATCTCTGTGGTTACAACGTGGCCTGGAAATGCTTAACATTTGCAAATATGCACCAGGATGTTGTTATGGTGGTTTGGAATACAGTAAAGAGGATTTCAAGTTCTGCAGCAAGAAAAGTTGGCAGCTTCTATATATTTTTAGACTATTGTTTTATGTGGACTTAATTAAAAAAAAATCAGACGTGTAATGTGAAATGAATGTAACCTTTCACCTGCTGAAGGAAAGTTATTCCCAGAATTTTTAAACTTACTTAAAAGACGATGTTGCAGTCGGTGTTGTTGGGTACTGTATTTATCTGTTTTACTATATACTTTGGGAAATTAAGATCATAGAGTTTGGGTTTAAGCAACAACAAATAGATCAAACACATTAAACTTAATAATCATGAAAAGTGAACAGCAAAATGTGTTTTTGAAGGGGATACCTAATATGTGGTTGAAGAGTTTAATTCAGCAAAGCAAAATAGTTGGTATTCAGACCATTGGGTAGTTTTGGATTCATTTTTTCTCTGTCACCCTGAAATTTTAATTTAACTCTCTTTGGCATTTCACTGGATAATGAAAAAAATAGGATACTACTTCTGCAACCTTTCTTGCTATATTGCACTAAAGAAAACTAAATCCTTAATGAAAACCTTAATTCCTTGTTGGTGGATTAATGAAAGTCTTAATCCCAAATTGATTGAATTAGTTAATTGGGTTTGTTGTTAGTTTTAAGTTTCCTTTTGGCATGGGAGTGTTTTAGGTAGCTTTTGTTGTGCTGTTCCAGAAGTCTGTCTCTGACGTATTTTTGTCTTTTGGTTGGTAGTAGTTGTAAATGGTGCTTGGGGAGAACATAGCTCTTTATACATTTTTGGCAACATCTTAAATTATACCTTGCATTTTCAATGGATTATATTTGTAACAAGAGAATGAAATAGATTATGTGTGCAATATTTTAGTAGCTGGAAATGTTGATGTAGAGAAGGCAAACACAGAGTACTACTACAAAGTAAGGCATTCCTCAACGAAAACTTGGGATTACAGTTTATTTGGGGTTATTTAAACTCAAGAAAACTGGAATACACAGACTGTGTGCAGAGCAAAGGATCTGGCAATAGGTTGATGTGTTTATAGGCTGCTGTAGCCTAGATAGATAATGTAGATATCCTTTGAATGTGTCTGGCTAAGATTGTCCTATTTGATTAAGATTTAATACTTTTAAACTTGAAGTCAAGGCCCCTTAATCCAAATTTAGTAAAAACATTATTGATCATCTTAAAGTAAATTTTGCAAAGACATCAATTTTTAAGTAACTAAAAAAATGTCCAGCAATCACCTGTTACTTGAAAGTGACAATGATAACTTGGGTTGTCTTTGCATTTTATTTAACAATTTTTTTTGCCTGTATCCTCTTCATCTCATTAACCAATGCAAGGAAAATATGGTAAATATACAATTTAAGTTATGTTTGAGAAAGTAATATAATTGCTGTCCAGCAAAAGAAAAAACCATACAGAACTTTTCAAGATATATAGAGTTTGTTCTCATCCTGATGCTGTAGTAAAAAGGAAAAGCTATAATGGAAATCTTTGTATCATACCTTACTGTAACATGGGGTCTTGATGTTTTTACACGCTTGTCCTGTGTAAAGCTTCAATTAGATATATCAGCAAGGGAGCAGTTTGTCATACTGTGTGTGCAAAGGAAAAAAATCTCTGATTTACTGAAGTCTCAGATCCTTCTGCCTTTGGCCATGCTGCTTTGTGATTTAAGATTTAAGAAGAACTTCTTCAGTGCTAGGTGGAATGTAGTAGTGTGTGATGGTTCTTGGTTTGCTTTTGTTGTTTGATTTGATTTGGTTTGGCTTGGTTTCATTTTTTTAACACCCTTGGGTGCTCAGGAGGACTATTTTTGCAATCCTGAAGTGTTTCTACAAAGAAAACCTTATTTTACAGAAGTTTTAACAAAATAAGATTGATTTATGTGTATTGTGAAAATAAAAATGGTTTCCTAATATTGGTGCGACTCATAATTGTAAGTAGGGAAAAAAAATCAACTTGGAAAGTAGAACTTGAGTTTTATGTGAACCTGTTAGCCAGAGGCAGAGCATGGTGAGGGCATGGTTTAAATCTCTTCAGTCAGTTCCACTTGTGAGTGCATTTTGTCCTTTAAATGTCACCATGAACGCAAAGAAAAAAGAAAAAAGTAATATTTTTATACTTACGAATTGCTATAAATACAGAGTTGCAGTATCCACCTTTTTTAGATGCATTGCTTTTCTTTACTTCCTTCTCTGTTGTAAATTACAGGAATGCAATAAAGTTAAAGAAATTTACATCAATATGCTAAATAGTTGTTCTAGTTGGGATTTATTCCTTCTAATTCACCTTTGTTGAACCTGTTTCTGACGACCAAACCTAAAAACACAGAACTTGTGTTCTTTCCTTTTTTATTTATTAATTTATATATTTTCATATATTTTATACATTTTAATATATTTATTAAATACATATTTACATGTATTCCTATGTTTATTATAGATATTCAGTATTTAATATTAAAAAGAGATCTGTCCTTGAAGATATGTCTTTTCAATACTGTCAGAGTACTTCACCTCTTTTCTATGTTTATTTATCAACTCTGCTAAAAAGTTAGAGATGAATAAAAGAATAAGTTTGTCAATCTGGTAGAGATACATTTCCACCAACTTCTCTTATTTTTCAAGAACATGAAAACCTACCTTCAGAAAGTAATTTTCAAAAAATCCATAGCAATTCTGGCCATCTATTGGCTTTCAGGACCGAAATTATATCAAGTAATTAGCTATGTGTGAAAAGAATTAGAATCAATATGGTATTCTTGGTTTTGTTTGTTTGAAAAGAAGGTTAAAAAGACTTTACAATAGAAGAAATCTTAGGCTGGGCTGCATTGGGTTTGATTTCTGATCATGACAGCAGTCCTTATACAAAGCACTTAAATTACTTAAAGGTAGTCTTTGGATATTTCTACCACTGTGTGCTATAAATCAAATAAATATCATAATACAGGGAATAAAGGGAACAGGGTTAATCAAATATTTATTGCATTAGCCAGAAAACATACTTTAAATTATTTTGCTCACAGCTTTTCAACTTACCTGTATCATAATTTTATCTTGATTATCTATGATTTTGATATCTATCATATTATCTATGATCTATCTATTATCTTGATTATCTTATCTATGATTGTCTATCTGACAGAAGAGACCTTTTTTTTCCCAGGTAAAATTGTAAATAAGTTCTGAACAGTTTCAAGTTATTCTTTAATGTATGTGGGATTTCTTTTACATTGAGAGCATGTGATGACTGTGCTTGTTACATGAGAATGGATGAGTGAGCAGTTGTAGTAAAAATTCCATTTACTAAATACAAACGATGCAAGAAACTTCTTCCTCATCCATGTACGCAAAAGACTTACAAGCACACCTTAACTTTTCCTGTCAAGTAGAGTTGACCATACAAAACCTACAGGTTTTGTAATGTAATGCCTTCTCAAGAAAGAAAGGATTCTTTGCTGTAAGCTCCCCTGTTCCAACCACTAACTTCAGAGTGGACATCATGTTTATTAATTGGGTGTTTCAGTGAAGTCTCCCTGAACCACAGAAGCTTCAGAGCCTGCAACAGTAACTGCAAAGAGGAACTTTCTTTTGTCAAATAGTAGATCTCAGATAAGATTTGCTAAATGGGAAGCTGGCTCTTGCACTACTTCTCACCTCCTTTAAATATCTTAAAGCATCTTCTTTCATGAAACTGTCTGATCACAGTGATTTGCTTGATGCAAAGGAAGAATAAATACTTAAAGCCTGCCTTTTTAGATTCATTTAGCGCATAGTTTTACATGAATTGAGTTTTACAGGAATTGAATTAAACTTCAAAAAAGTACTAAATAATGCTTGTTTCTTAGCATGAAACCAAACTACTTATGAATTTGTGATGTGCCCAAGTGTGTAGATTTACTTTTTGTGCAGTTCAGTTCAGTCCTTGATAGTATTTTGAGAACTTTATGGTAATACATTTCTAAATGTTTTCTTTCCAGTAATTTTTCCTGAAATTATCCAGGTAATACTTTGAACTAAATTGATGATTTTTTTTTTTTATCATGTGGTTTTACATTCATGAAACTTAGATTTCTAAAAGTCTCTTCCTTACAGGTTAAATGGTATTTGATCACTTACTTGTGCTGAACAGGGTTTTGGCTTATGAATTATTTAATATTCATCAAAGAAGAAGTAGGTTAGGAATGAGAGCCTCATGCTGATGCATATAGACTTTCTTCCCTACAATATACATATATGTTAAATTAAATACTTGAACACTGCATTGCCATCTGGTGGTTTTTTCCAAGGATGCTGAATAGACAAAAGAAATAAAGAAAGGTTTGGGAATATTTTTCTTAAAGGAAAAAAAAACCAAAAACACCCAAATGTGGTAAAAGGGAAAATGTGGGAAAAAATATTAAAAGATATTTCATTACATAAAACAATTATGAGCTGATCAGTATATTCAGACAGTATTATTATATTTGCTTTTTTCACACTCAGATTGCCTAATAACAATCTGACTGCATTATATCAAAGAGGTGAGAGTTGCTGTTGCTGCCTCAGGTTTCTGCTGTTCTACAGATCATTTTGCATTATGAGTTAATTAATATTCTGTGTTCAGCTCTGCTGTTGTGAACAGAAATTTTCTTTTCTAGATCAAATTTATTCTATGATGGAATAATTTAACTGGAAGAAAAATCTTTCCAGTGATGGGTTTCTGGGATATGTAGGAGATCCTTCACATCTTTATGATGAGATTAAAGTCTAGATATGTATTTTGTTGTGTAGTAGATTGCTTCTCTTTTTAATGTCTAGTATCTTTTTTCCTTAGCTATTATTACTCAATATGGGTGGTTCGTGTCGTACTTGGATGAAATATCAATATTATGATAATAAGGTAGTAAAGACTTTGACACTGAGATGCTATTTTTGAATTTTATTTTTCTACGAGCAAAATATTAATTTTAATGAGGTAAAAATTATTCCAGATTTTTTTTTTTCTAATAATAGTGGAAATCTGAGGAACAGACTGGAAATACATAATAAAATCTCAAGTAGTTATTCTTTAAGAACTATAAGGCTGTGTTTTTCTAAATTATGACCATCCGTGATTTTTTAGGATTTATTGCTCATGAAATAATAAGTATATTTTAGATAGTAATAACAGATGTATAGAAGAATAGCTCTGAATAAAAACATAGTTGCTGTTTTCTGACATTTTTTTAACTGGAAAAAGAATATAACTGTGCAATACCATCCTTAACATCAAAAAAGCCAAGATTTTACACCTCACGAGGAATGTCATAACTCAATAATGTAGTTAAAATAAAAGCAAGGAATATAAGTAAGTCAAGACAGTATGAGAACACTTTGTATCTAGGAAGAGTTTTTTAATTGACTTTACTTGTCTGTACTTAATAATTGAACTGTCACATTTTATAGAGCATATATATATAATCCAGCTTACACAGTAAAAACACTTTGAGAAATTGCACATAATTAAGTGCAGAGCCTTAGCAGAGATCTGATACCCAGTATTTGAGTATTTGTATTTTTAATTTATTTTTTGTAAACCTTCCAGGTGAGGTTTGGTGTTCTAATTGTGTAGTACCACATAAATAGTTCTGTTCTTCTTTGTATCTCCCTTTCAGTAATTCCATTCAGTTTTTAAATCTGCTTGTGTTTTTGTTGCCTAAGTATTTTCCTTTTGGCTTCTTGTCAAAAGGTAATTAGTTGATGGATGTCATATTGGATCTGGTATGCACTGAATAGTCATAAGAAGGTTCGAAAATAAACTAATATACCTGTTGTTCTTTTTATTATACAATTTATAAGCAGAACACTCACATATACCATACTCCAGGTACTGTGAGCTTGGAGCAAAGCAATATGGATATAAATAAAGGATATGCTTCTTGTAAACCATAGGAGTTTATGTCAATTGATATTAATGGCTCCTAGCTGTTGTTTTCACTCTGTTACAGAATGTTAATTTCCCATTATTAATTGATGAGACTTGTGGCTTGTTGTGTGGTTATGCAGAACTTGAAATAATATTTAGAGTCTGTTCTATTTGATGTACAAGATTAACTTCCACAAGCAATGACTTTTTAAACTGGAACAATCAAGACTACTGTTATTACTATGAAAACGTTTTTTTCTGTCTCTGTTTGGTGACAGGAACAAAAAGTATAGTGAATATCAGTCCTAGGCAAATATGTGTGTACCTTTCTTACTGCACTGGGGAATGGAATTATTTTTGCATCATGACCTGATTAAGAAGTGAACCTTGCTTCTTATGGGGATTGTTTCAAAAAACTCATTTTGAATTGGCACATAAATATGCAACCTAGTTTATGGTTGTAGCTGTGGGGCTGAATGGGGAAAACTCTGAAATTTTTTTCTTTTTGAGGAAGAAGAGACAGAAAGATGAGGGTTAATCTTTACAATTAAAAACACAATAGAGATAAAGAGAAATCCTTGTTTCATTCTTAGACAGCTTTCTTATATTGTGATCTATTAATTAATTCCATATTGATTTTATTAACACTAATATTCTTCATGTTTTTATCCTAAGAATAAAGGATGTTTTAGTTTTCTTTTTGCACCTGTTCTGTTTTATTTAAAGATGGTTATTCCTCCCCATTTAAATGTGTAGTAGAAATCACTGTTTAATTTTTAATGTTACAATTTCCTCTTCATAGTTGGAGAATTAATTAATTGAGTGTATCCACTTTCTTGGATTTTTTCTAATTACTCTCCAAGATATAGTTGTATGTCAGTGGAGGAGGGAGTTTCTTGCTTTCATACTTGCACATTTCTTTTAGTGATAAAAATCTTCAAAAGCAATACATTAATGGGGTCAGTTGAGATAAATGATTTCTTGTGCCTGCTGGGAGGGAGGCCTAGATGATCTAGAGATGTAAAGACTGTGTAAATGCTCTGCCTGCTTCTTCAACACTTGCACTCTTTGTCCTGAACTTCTGCTGTCTGTCTAATTCTGGAGGGAATTGGGAGGCCTTCCGTAATTAATATAACTCACAGAAAATTTTTACATCTGGCTATTACTACATGGCACCAGGATGCCAGAAGAGCAATTAGTGTCCTTCAGCACCTTATTTAGACATCAAAAGTATCCATATCCCCATCCTGCAACAATTCTGACAAAGCCATTTACACCAATTTTGGTATGATCCTCAACTTCTTTCATAGTTTATGAAGGTAAACCTCCATTTGATTATTGGTAGGTGAAAAGGCATGACTTACTGTTTGTGAATCAAGAGATACTGGAAGAAAGTAGAAGTGAAGAATCAACTTCTTTAGTAAATTTCTGCATATTCAGGAAGTTAGAGGATTCCTTTAGAATCGGTTTTGAACCTGGGGTTTGGTTTTTTTTCTGTTTGCTTGTTTATGCCAACAGCATATGGGAAGCATTAGATTTTTTAAAAAGAAAAATCTTTTACAATACTGCATATTTATTTAGCTACAAAATATTGTATGTGTTGTACTACTATGAAGTAATTTTCAATGTACAGTTTTCATTTGAAAAATGCTGAATAATAATGTTGCTAGAAAGAACACCAAGTTTTGCCAGTTACCTGTGCTTGGCCAAGGAGATGGTTTGGCTCCAGTGTCTCTACTCTGCTTTTATAAGCTAAGGATGCTATTCAATGTGTCAAATGAACAGAAATTATGAGGATTGTATACCAAAGGGTGGCAGGGAGACTGTACTGTAAAGAAAGAAAGAAAGAAATATAATTCTGTTCCACTGGAGGATTTGGACAGTAAGGAATGATTGCATCTCAAGCATAAATACTTTGTGACACATTACTTATTTTGGACACACTATGAAAGCAGTAACTGTTGCTTGTCCTGTGAGCATTTATGAACAGGATGGCTGGCATTTTAAAAACAGTTTTATGACCTTTTGTTGTTTCTAGGATCCATCCTGATACTTTTCAGAGTCCTGGGAGATTGTGAATAATACCACAGTATGTGAAAGGACTGTCTGTGTTTTGGCAAAGGGTCAGTGTTTTAGAGTGTGCAATATGTATTCAGAAATGACTAATGATAGGAAAAGAGACAACACAAAATCTGAAGCCAAAAGGACAGTAATAGATATTCTTACATAATTCGGTCATTGAGTTTTAGTAGCTGCTTAGGATGACTCTTTTCTTCCACAGTCCCTATTTTCCCTGGGGAACCTTTAGTGATTATTTTACTGATTGGCATCTGCTGGCAAACAGCCTAAAAGATTTAAAAGAGCCAGTGACCTTTGACCAGAAATCACTGTTGCAGAAGATTTATTTATTTGAATATTATCCTGCCAATTTTATGTAGAATAATGACTGTGGAAAATAAAAAGGCAAAAACCCTCAAGGACAAATAAGGGCCATCTGATATATTTGTCTTTTTTTATTTTTATACTTTTACTTTTTACTTTTTTACTTTTTAATTTAAGTGTACTCAGTAGTGAAAATTATTAAATAATAAAAATAATAGCCATGAAAATAAATTCTGCCCATTAGAATATAATTTGTTGTTATATTTAAAGGAAATTAAAATTGATGAAATCTGTGCTATTAAAATAGTTCCTGATGTGCTCTTCCTGAAGGCTAGAGGGAGAAAGTGTTATAAGTGCTATATACACAGATATATGGGAACCAACTTAGCATGAAAAGAAGAAGTTGTTCTTTAGATTGCAATTCTGAAGTCTTCAGACATTCTTGCTCAGACTTGTTTCAGCTGTTATGGCCTTTACTTCAGAAGCAGGATACACAAGGTCTTGTAAAATTTGTATTTTTAATTTTTTTTCAAAGCATTTTTTTGCAATTATAAGGAGAATTATCAGACTGCTGTAATGGTAAATTACAAGACAGTTATGTTAATTGAGAGCTGAGTGCTCCTGTAATTTCACCACCTTGCTCTGAAGATATAACTCATTTCAGGAAACAGTTGTACAGATGCAAAGCAGGCAATTGTGTTGAAGTGATCTGAAAATTCATTTTGTGGATTAGCCCACTTCCACAAATGACTCTTTTTCATCCTTGACAAAAAGGAACAGTTTTTACTCTCTTGAAAATAACAGCAACACACATGGCTTGGTCAGACCAAAAGAGAGCAGCCAGCAGTAAAGCTGTTGTTAATACTATTTTAAAAAAAGAAGTACAAGGTGGACTTGTCTTAAATTCCAGAATTTCTGCTGAATGCCATTGGTGGTATAACCCAGAGTGAACTCTGAGGCCAAAGCAGAAAGACAGGGAAGAAGAACGCAAAATCCCTGTTTATGTACGTAGAGATATCCGTGCTATGAGGGAAGGCTCAGCTCCTTCCTATGGATCACGGAGCCTACAGAGACGCTGTTGGGCTTTCACACACGTGATGCTGGGGAGCAGCACAGCCAAAGAGGAGGGAAAACATGGAACAACAGTGTTAACCTCGGAGCTCTTTCTAACCAAGCAGTCTGAGCCAGGTATGAGAGGGAGTCAAGCTGCCTTTTCTGGAAGTGACTAATGCGTAGCTCGTGGGTTCACAAGGGTCAGGCCAGCATGGAGTTCAGTCAGTTCATTGTTGTCCTTCTGATGACTGTGCTAGGCACTTCGCACACCTGCAAAAAAATAAGTTTTTTTGGATCGGATGTTTGCTTTTGTCGGTGGCAGTGTTTTAAATGTAATTTATATTTTTGTTACTTGAGAGACAAACCAAAATTTTAAGCTTTGTGTTTTTCTAGGAAATTGAATAAGAGTCAATAACATTCCAGTTCAGTAATAAACATTTTTTAAAATAATTATTCAGTAGAAATGCAAGCTGGTATAAATTTACAAATATGCACGCTTTCCTTTTTTTTGTGTACTGCTTGCTCTGAATTTTTAGCTAAATGGTACTATTAATGGATGAAGCAGGAAGCATAAGATTAGAGAAAATCTGAAAAAAACTCCCATGGCAAACCATATTTGCCAGAAAATACATTTTTATTGTGAGAAGTAGCTCTCATGTCAAGGAGAGAAGGAACAAATCACTTCTGGTGATTAGGAATGGTAAAATAGGATGGCTTATATTTTTTAAAATAGAATATTTTTTCTCTATACATTTGAAATATATATCATAAAACCCACTTAAAAGTAATATGTAAGAAGTGAGATTAAGGAAAACACTTCTTACATATTTTTCTCGAATTTTCAAAGTAAACAGATTTATGACAAACATATTAGAAAATTAACACATTTTATTGGTTCGCTTGAAATAACCACTGTTACTGTTATCTGAACCTTCTTTCTTATTATTCATAGTTAAATTATTGTATGTCTGTGCAATGAAATAATGAGATGTTGCAACAAAAACCAGTTTGGACAGGGTGTTATTTAACAATCTAAAAATTTATCACTAAGAGTTTGCTTAACAGTACATGAAAATGCAAGGTCATTGCCCGCAAATTGCACCCAAAAAACCCCCCCGAAACCCCCCAGTAAACAATTTGCAGGATGCAAGTTACTGAATCCTAGTGTGATTACACTTTTACAATGCATAGAGAAGCTGATAACCCTCTTTCACAATAAGACTCCATGAAAAAGCAGCTGTCCTTATCATCTGACTAGTGTTGTGCTATCTGTAATTTGGGGAAACCAAATATAATTTGGGAATGTAATTCAGGAAACTGAAAATAATTGAAATTTTATGCATATTTAAGTAGGTGGACTGCTTTATTCATTCATTACTACGTTTCAGTTTGTCACTGTTAAGTAATGCACGTGTAATAAACCTTTGCATTTCAAAGTAGCTGATACTCATCCATGTACAAAGCCAGCATGTTTTGTGTGTGTCTGGTATTGAGGACAGTTATGTTAGAATGCTGCTGTTAATTCCAGTTCTGCAATAGATGCTGCATGAGCATTGCTCAACATGCTGTTGAGGATTTTACGCCCAAGTTCTGAATGTCTTTTCCTGACAACAGTTGCAAATGTTTGTAAACTATAGGAACCCTTGGACGTTAATAACTTTGACAAACTGTGCCATGTGGGAGAGGAGTCTGGATAGGTTGGATTCATGGGCTGAGGGCAGTTGTATGAGGTTCAAAAAAATCAAAGTGCCTGGTCCTGCACTTGGGTCACAACAATCCCATCCAATGCTACAGGCTGGGGGAAGAGTGGCTGGAAAGGTGCCTGGAGGAAAAGGATCTGGGGGTGCTGGTCAACAGCAGCTGGACATGAGCCAGGTGTGCCCAGGGGGCCAGGAAGGCCAATGGCACCTGGCCTGGATCAGCAATGGTGGCAGCAGGGCCAGGCCAGGGATTGTCCCCCTGTACTCGGCACTGGTGAGGCCACACCTCAAATCCTGTGCCCAGTTTTTTTTTCCACCTGAAAGGAGGTGTTGACGTGTGGGGGTCAAGCTGCACCAAGGTTCAGGCTGGACATAAGGGGCAATTTCTTCACTGAAAGGATGGTGAAGCATTGGGACGGGCTGCCCAGGGAAGTGGCAGAGTCAACATCTCTGGATGTGTTCAAGAAACGATGGGACACGGCACTTAGTGTAAAGGTTTCGTTGACATGATGATGTTCAGTCCAAGGTTGGACTCAATGTTCTTAGGGGTCTTTTCCAACTTTAATGATTCTATGATTCTATGTAATTTTAAAAGTATCTGATTCTCTAATTTTTTACTTGCATCAAAGATGCTTTGTTATATGCTGAGAATCTTCCAGTTACTTTCTTTTTCTACCTGCAGCTATTAAAAATAATTTAATTAATTAATAATTTAATTAATTTATTGATTCAATTAATATGCTCTTTATTTTCTCTCCCATTTGCCTGATCTTAATTTCTATGCAAACTTTAATACAAAGGCCTTAATCTTGCCTCTTGCTTAAGGGAAAGGTCAGGCATCAAGTTCCATCACGCTCTACAGAGAAGAATAATGTGTTATGTTATGCTTTGTTCACAGTCTTTCACTGCTTTAAGCAATTCTGAATGACCAGTCACATATGCGAGTAGTTTTTGTTTACACCTACTTCTGTCAAAGAAAACTTCCTGCCTTTTTCCCCCTTCTTGAAGACCTCTCTTGCTGAGTTTTATTGTGTTTGTGGATTGGTTTTGTATTTTTTCCTGTAGTTAGTTGGTTGTGGTATAAGTAGTATAGTGCAATATATTTTTTTTAAATTTTGGAGTGAAATTATGATGCCTGCTGAATAAGTCTCTATTTGACTTGCAGTAGCATAATGACATAATCTAAATATGAATAATTAAAGATGTTTGTATATATGAAATATAAACAAAGACGGAGGCAAATTCCATTACCTGGTATCTACTATTCCAGTGACTGGTGTGGATTTCCTTTGCTGCAGTTGTTAGGAGAATAATACTGAAGTGCTTTTTGACCACAACTGAAGATGTTTTTCATATTTATGTGGCTTTGTTGACATGAAGATTTAGTCATGAGCTGAAGATGGCTGAGCCAAGTAATAGTTCTGATTTTTTTTCAGCTTTCTCTTGTAGCATAATTCAAGTAGGAAGAGATCTTTGGATGCCTCAGGTTTAAAGTAGGGTCAGCTCTGACATCAGACTGGATTGCTCAGGACTTTATCCATGTGAGTCCTTTAAAACCCTCAGGGACAGAGCTTGCACAAGTTCTCTGGGAAATTGACGGACTCTTGCCTTCTGCTAGGGGTCTCAAAATACTCTTTTATGGTTCAGAATGACCTAATGCATGAATTAAAACCAAGTCTGGTACACCCAATATCCTAAGAAAATCTGAAAAAGGAGAAAAAAAGACAAAATCAGTTAGTTGATAACAGGCTTGGTTATCTGCAGCAAAATAATGAAAAATAATTAATCTAAATAAAAACAATCACCTTTTTCCTTAAAAAAAAAAAACTTAGAAAAAGGTTTATAATGAAATAAAAGAGATAATTTAATATTCAATTAGTTCAACTTTCTGCATAACTTATTTCCATATGTGTGCTTTTCTTTAATCTAAGTTTTTTTTTTCTTTTCCTTAAGGCGATTTACGGCTTCTGTTAAAGGCTAGTGGAGATTAACTTTCTGATGTGAATGGAAACCTGATAGACCCATCCATTTTTTATTTTGTTTACATATAAAATTATTTAAATTCATTACAATAACTCCAAAAATTGTTATATGAAATGAACGGGTTTTAAAATAAATTGCAACTCTGATTTCTCTAATATATTAGTGGTTAGAATAAGACCTTTTAAACCAACTGTGTGATTGGGAAGAATTCTATGAAGTGTAGCTAACCCTGTCAGTAAAACGTCTACTATCAGAAAACTGTTCAATTGATATTGACTCTACTAGAATATACCATTGAAACAATGAATGACACTAATTGTTGAGCAAGAAGCTTAGGTTTTCATTAGCTAGCTTGTGACTTTCTGAAAGAGGGCAATAATACTTGTTATACTTTGCTCCTTAGAAAAAACAAACAAAAAACCCTATCCAAAATAACCACAAAAATCAAATCAACTTTTTGTATGGTTTTAATTCATATTATTCCTTTTAATTGGGATATAGGCACAAAAATTCTAACTCACACGATTTTAAGCATTCAGGAACTTCCAGCACAGCAGATATTGTCTGTTTCAGATTGGATCAATGGATAATATGTTTTCATTGTAAGCACCAAAACATTTGCACATGAATCTCCTTGACCACAACTGACTTTTCAATACAATTTTAGTCTGTAGTCTTTCTTCTGAATTTGATATTACATGATCTAATACTTTTCTCAGGACTCTGCTGGGATCTATCATGCTCAAGGATGAACCTTTCAAACAGTGGTCAGATTGTGTAGGGTTTTCTTTGTTTGCTTTCTTTTCCTTCTGGTGCTGGCATCCAAATGGATTAGTGTGTCATTTCAGAAGCTAATCACAGGTAATTAAATGGATTCATATGCAGCTGAACTCAGAGTCTTAATGAAAGGTTGAACTGTTTCCACTGAAAAAAAAAGGAGATAAAACCCTGGCCAGAGGTAGGAGCGGAGGCAATTTAATAACAAAAAACACTCAAACAAAATGAAAAAAAAAACCAAAACCTGAATCAATTTTGTTTTATGTAACATTATATTTTCTTCAGTTCCCAGCACAATTATATAGCTGTGTCTGAAAGGATAATTAAAATAAAATACAAATATAATTCTAAAGCAGAGTGGTTCATGTTTAACACTGAGACTTCAAACTGGTTTTTACCAGTGTTTAGTTACTGACTTTCTCTTAGTCTTGTCTGCCTGCAGCTAACATGGGATTATAAAGAGGTGAAGCACTCTGAGATGAAGGCAGAGCTTATTTGTTTGAAACAAAATCTGCATGAGGAACTTTAAATTTACTTTGCAATGAATTGCAAGTCCTGGAATTCTGCTTCATGTATGTGAAAGATCTACGCAATGAACTAGCTGCAATTGGAGAGATGAAAATGCAACATCAGTCTGAAGAGCTCCCAAAACATGATAATTTGTAACCTTCCAGTCAGTTGCATATAACAGTTAAATCCTCCTTATTTAAAGCCTACTATGTTAGTTTATTTCAAATGTTGGAAGAACTGGGAAACCTATATACCCTGAACAAGTAAAAGATATAACTTAAATATTGAACTTAATATAGTTAAGCATGGCAAATATATTCCCACATGAAATATTTTATAAGAAAAATGTTAACTTCCATGAGAATGGTTGTCTTGGTTTAGAAAGACAGGTGTTTGTTAAGGAAGGCAGGAGCCTTCTCTGAAATGGAAAAGGTAAACCCCCTCCCTCCAAATCACCACTAATTTGAAATTAAAAGGCTTTCAGGCAAAGACAAGGGAATAGGAGTAACAGTTCTTTACTAGGAAAAACTGAAAAAAACCAAATGTAACTAGTACAAAATAAACAAACAAACAAAACCCCCTGACAAGAGTCAGGATACGACCTGCCACCCTGGGGGTCAGGTGTTGGTAACAGTCCAGTTGAATGCTGGCTGCAGTCCTCCTGGAGTGGAAGATATAGTTGTGTTAAAGCAGTAATCCTGTAGAAAAGAGTGTAGGTTCCCTCTGAAAGTCTGGTGGTGTAGATGGGCCTGGTCTTCCTTTGGGAATCAAGTGGAGAAAAAGGCTGCTCCTTTGGGAATCCAGTGGAGAATGAGGCTCCTTCCGTGTTTCAAAGTCTCTGCTTTGTTTCAGTAGGAATGCTTGGCTCCTCCCCCTGGGTGGAGCATCTCCCAATGGGATGATGTAATTTTATCAGTCACGCAGTGAGGCTCAATTGCCCATT
Organism: Dicaeum eximium; assembly: GCA_013396995.1. Taxonomy (NCBI): domain Eukaryota; kingdom Metazoa; phylum Chordata; class Aves; order Passeriformes; family Dicaeidae; genus Dicaeum; species Dicaeum eximium. The sequence goes on along the minus strand of VWZP01002293.1, from coordinate 80,947 downwards.
AACAGAAGATATTTCCCTGGAGGTAGATATTGTTTGTGGAAGAGATAAGAAACACTGCCCATTTAACAGAAGATAACGACCCCATCTTTATCAGATGGTAAATAGAACACCTTATCTTAACAATCCAGGACAACAGTGTATTTATAAAAAAAGTCTTTTAAAAGGCAGAAAATAAAAAATTCTGTCTTTTGTCTACCAAGATAATTTTATAGCTTTTAACCAAATGCAATCTAATGTTCTTTACCTTTTCAATTGTATTATTTCCTCCTTTCTGATACTTCCCCTTGTTTCTACCCAACAATCCAATTTTTTGGCGAGTTTTCCTCTTCACTTTTGAGCTGTTATTGAGCTTCTTGCCTTGACAGTCTCTGTGAATAGAAAGTACTTCCTCTAGATGCATTTCGAGATCACTACCCTTGACAATCAAACTCCCCAAAAATCTTTAGAATATGTTCAGAACAGATGTAAATATTTTCAACTTATAGAAACTCAGTGAGTTTCTGATAAATTGTACATCACTTTGATCTTTAACATCAGGAGAAGAAATAAAATGGCAAATCACCTAATTATAGTCCTTAAGAATCACAAGATCATAGAATGGGTAAAGTTGGAAGGGACCACATCTGGCCATCTGGTCTACCTCCCTGCTCAAGCAGGGCCATCCCAGAGCACATGGCACAGGATTGCATCCAGTTGGCTCTTGAATATCTCCAGTGAGGGAGACTGCACTGTCTGCACAGTCGCTGCACAGTGAAGAAGTTCTTCCTCATATTCAGGTACATCAGTTTCTGTGTGTTGCCTCTTGTCTATTGCTTGGCACCACTGAGAAGAGCCAGTGAATAAAACTGCCATGCTGCCCCTCAGCACCAAGTGAGCATTGCATTAAGGCACCCATTAAAGTGACCCTTGAGGGTCTGGGATCAGGCTTTGCATGACTGTGGGAACAGCTACAGGGATTGTGAGACCTTTTTGCCCCCCCCACCCACGTGTCCCACTGAAGGGCAAACTCAAGCTGCCCTTTTTCTTCCCCATTCCTCATCGTGTCTCCTGCTGAGGAGAATAAGGAGAAATGCCATTCCATGTTTCATTGTGTCTGCAGCTTGCAACATCCATTCAGAGCTAAGGACTTTCTGAAAACCATGCTGGACGACTCTTGTTATCAGGAGGAGGTGTGTGATCAAGGAAGGAGATTGTATTTGGATAGTAAATAGAAGTTTCCGAATTGTTTATTTCTGTCCCATTCTTTTTCAGTAAGTTTGGCCTTGGTTTTCATAGTGCTGCCTTCTCAGCTTAGTGCTCTTTGTGTTCTTTCTTCTCTTCTTTCTTCCTTTGCCTGCTCTGTTTCTTTCCTAGTGTCTATCTATACCCATGGCAGCTCTAGCCAAAGGGGCTCACCACATAATTTTTCCCAATTCACGTGCTAAAACCACCCTTGATTGAGTTATGAAGGCTGGTTGTGAAATGTCATTGTAAGATCTTGCTCCACTTGGGTTTCGGCCCTTTCAGAATTTTGCCTTAAAGGGAAGGAACATCTTTTCCTTGCTGGAAACTGGAATTGCAGACCATTGCAGTGTGTGCCATGGATCATAGAGGGGAATTACCGAGGTTCCCAAGGCGTTGTTTCTACCTTGCCTCCCAAGGGAGCTGTGCAGGTGCCGGTGACAAGGTCCCAAAGCTGTGTGGGCTCCCAGGGCAGACAGCAAATGTTTATGTGCTAGACATTTTCAAGCACATTCCCAGGTCAAAGCAGAGGGAAGAAGAAAAGGGAAGTGAGGAGCTGACAGAATCGTGGAATGCTTGCAGATGGAAGGCACCCTGTGCAGGTGTTATGATCCCATCAGGGAGAGATGCCTCTGCCTGAACGAAGATGGAAATGAGAGCACATGACAACAACACACAGATTTCATTTAACCTGGATTTTATTTAATAAGAAAGGGGAGGTAGAGAGATAGAAATAAATAGGAAAGAAGTCTTCAGAGAGAGAGAGAAACGATTATCATTTGAAACTAGATGATCTTGAGGTCCTTCCATTCATTCCGCAATTCTAGAAGATGTGTGGATGTTAATTTTAATTTGATATTGTTATTTACAACTACTGTTGTTTCATCTTCACCTTAGTCGTCTTCTTCTTTTTCTTCTTCACTACTACTATTCCTTTTTCTTCATCTTAGTCATTCTTATTTTTCTTATTCTTCTTATTGCTTTTCCTATTCTATTTCTTATTTATTTCTACTCTTATTCTTCTTCTCCTTCTTTTCCTTCTTCTTCTTCTTCTTCTTTTTCTTCTTCTTCTTCTTCTTCTTCTTCTTCTTCTTCTTCTTCTTCTTCTTCTTCTTCTTCTTCTTCTTTTTCTTCTTCTTCAACTTATTATTCTTATTCTTATTCTTATTCTTATTCTTATTCTTATTCTTATTCTTATTCTTATTCTTATTCTTATTCTTATTCTTATTCTTATTCTTATTCTTATTCTTATTCTTATTCTTCTTATTCTTATTCTTATTCTTATTCTTGTTATTTACCACTATTATTTCTTCATCATCTTCTTATTTTTCTTCTTCATTTACTACTACTACAACAACAATTTCTTCTTCATCTTCTTATTCTTCTTACTCTTATTCAACTTATTGTTATTCTTTTTCTTCTTATTGCTATGTGCTACTACTACTTCATATCTTCTTATTCTTATTCCTGTTGGTTTTTT
>VWZP01002293.1:0-71452 GCA_013396995.1 Dicaeum eximium | reverse complement strand
TTTCAGCACACAGGGCCAGTCTGTTCCTGTGCCCTCAAAATCTCTGTTTTGAAGCACGCCCACCTTTTATGGACTCCTTTGTTTTTAAGGGCTTCTTCCCAAGGAACTCTCCGAATAAGAGTCTTAAATAGGCCAAAATCTGCCCTCTGGAAGTCCAATATAAGAGTCTTACTGATGTTCCTCCTCATTTCACCAAATATCGAGAACTCTATAATTGCATGATCACGATGCACCAAGCAGCCTCCAACCACCACATCTCCCACCAACTCATCTCTATTTGCAAACAACAGATCTAACATAGTCCCTCCCCTGGTGGGCTCACTCACCAGCTGTGACAAAAAATTCTCCTCCACACACTCTTAGAACTTTCTGAATTGCCTCTTTTCTGCTGTACAAAGTTCCCAGCAGATATCTGGTAGGTTAAAGTCACCTACAAGAACAAGGGCTGGTGATCCTGAAACATTCTCCAGCTTCTTATAGAATAAGTTGTCCACCTCTTCTCCCTGGTTGGGTGGACGACAACAGACTCCCAGTAGGATGTCAGCCTTGTTGGCCTTCCCCTTAATTCTTACCCATAGGCATTCATCTTCATTGTCATTAGTTTCAATACCCATGGCATCAAAAGCCTCCCTAATAAATATAGCCACCCCTCCACCTCTTCTCCCTTTCCTGTCTCTTCTGAAGAGCTTGTAGCCATCCATTGCAGTGCTCCAACTATGCGAGCTGTCCTACCATGTTTCTGTGATGGTGACTACATCATAGCTTTGTTGTTACATCATGGCTTCCAGCTCTTCTTTTTTGTTACCCATTTTTTTGTTACCATACCTTGTGTGTATTAGTATACATGCACTTCAGCTGGGCTACTGATTTCACCCCCTAACTCAGGCTTACCTGCTTCTAGACAGCCCAGCTGCATCCCCTTCTCTCTTCAAACCTAGTTTAAAGCCCTCTCAATCACTTCTGCCAGTTCATGACCTAAAATCTTTTTGCCCTCAATAGACAGGTGGAGCCCATCTGGTTCCAGCACGCCAGGTGCCGAAAAGGTTGCCCCATGATCAAAGAACTCAAAATTCTGCTGATGGCACCAACCCTTGAGCCACTTGTTGATAATGTGGGCTCTCCTATTCCTTTCAAAGTTTTTCTCTGCCACCAATGGGACTGAGCAGAACACTACCTGTGCTCCTGCCCTATCAACTGCTTGACCCAGTGCTCTAAAGTTCCTTTTAATTACCCTGACACTCCTCTTTTCAATCTCATCACTGCCAGCCTGGAGAATCAGCAGTGGGTAATAATCAGAGGGCTTAATCACCCCAGGGAGTTTCTTGGTACATCTTTCTATCAACATCAGTTTTTAAATTCCACATATGAAATAGGAAAAAAAAAACACCTACAAAAAGTATATTTTCTTTTTTTGAAAGACTGAATACTGTAAGTAGCTTCTTAAGCTGTATGTAAAATTCCAGTAGGTTTACAGTCCATCCATATTTCTGTCCCTTTTGTATCTTTAGTATTGTATTGCCCAATCATGTATATTTTGGTGTATTCTGGGAGTAACTGCCTAGTGCTTTGTCACTGCTTTGTGAAGAACAAGGATGCCTTTAGTTTAGGCCTGTCCTTTAGAAAGAGAAGCATGTGTTTATTTTCCCAACACAAGTCTTAACGGTACGTCAAGGTAATCAAATTCTGTGAAAAAACGTTTTCGTTTTTATTTAACCATACTAATGTAGGCATTTATCTTGAAGTTTTCAGAAGAATATATCTGTGGTTGTATACTTACCCATATATATGAATGAAAGCAATAAGATTTTTTCCAATAGGATGATGCATGTTTTACCTGCAAGAATGGAGCATACACTTGAACATTCACAGGCATTTTGTATCATGCCCGAAGAATTTGGTATCATTTTGTATCATGCCCCAGAATTTGGTAGAAGTTAGACCAAAGACAAAAATCAACATCTGAGCACTGATGTAAATAAAAGAGACAAATACTTGAAGCCACACAGGGATTCATCAGAGAACCACCTGACACATTGTTTTAGTCAGAAGTAAAAATAAAATATTATTTATTCAATTTCAACACACTGTCGCATCCTCTACAGAAACCTCCTATTCAGTTGTTGAAGGCAGGACATCACCACTCTAGTTTCCATTAATTTATTGTGAATCTTATTTAATTCTTTAAAATTCTCTTTAGCCAATTTAGCTTCACCACAAGAGCAATGTTCATCTGAATCCATCCTATGGGGATGATTTTTTACAGTTAATTAGGCATTCATTAGCTACTAGCCCATAGAAAGCAGGATGTTTCTCGGTTTAACTGTTAATCAATAAATTAACCCTGTTCTTCCTCTTTAGTTTTGTAAACACTGAAAATTTCATGGAAATATCCTTTCAGTCTCCTTGGAAAAATACTTAAATTCTAAAATAAATGATGAAGAGGATATGATAAACATTTTTTCTCACTGCTGTCAAAATAAGTATACTAAAAATCCCAGAATTACGATTTCTTTAGATTTTTTCCCTTGACTATGCTGACATTATGGAAATTGAGTTTTACTTTATGTGATGCCTGATTCTACAAGCTGTGGCATTTAATTCCATATTCTGGAATGAGTCAGTATTAGCATACTCTTTCACATAGGTACATTCCCTTAAAAGAATGGAACACTTTTTCAGCTACACAGATTACTAATATTTCTAAATATACTCAAGTAAGTTTCAATAATTTCAGCTCTTATTTCTGGCAATTTTTGATTTCCAATGTTTTCTTTTCATTCAACACACAGAGATTTTTCATGTTTATTATGTTATTATGGAAACCAGACTTAGTCTTCTGATTTCTGCTCTCCTTGGAGCTTCAGAGAATTGCAAAGAAAAATAAATTAAGTTTATTTTAAATGACCAGACTAGTGTAGATTGATTCTTCTCATTTGAACCAATTTAACAGGGTCTTTCTGACTCTCAAAGAGTTATTATCTCCTGATTACTTGTGAGCCAGACCCTCAGACAAAGGTCTGACATGGCAATGCTAATCGGAAACTAAATGTTATATTATGTATTTTAATAAGTGCTAGAGACAAGTCAATGGAAATTACTGTGATACAGTGATTCAGTGAAAAAAATGGTCTCACCAGAATCCGCAGGGTTTTTTAATGAATTAGAATGGCTTGCAATCCAATGGTGTTCAAGCAGCCGTAATTTCAGCATTCCATAGGGCATTTCAAGGGTTTGTCTGAGATTCACAGGAGCAAATTATAAAAGACAGAATAGTGAAATGGAATATGCATATTTTTCATTTAATTTGACAATTACTCCAAATTCAGTCAGGTACTTATTTTTTTATTTTAAAGGGCTTTTGATATGAGCATCTAGGTGTTCCTAAACATTTACAAAAGCTACATTCTAGTGTCATTTCTGTCCACACATTAATGATAAAAGTAATCTGTGTATCTGTTAGAGTAGTTAGGAAAAAAAAAAAAGGAAATTTATTAAAGGATACTTTAATATAAATACTTCCTTAATCTTCAAGTAAAGAAGCCTTGCAGTGTGACGTTTGTTGTTTCCAACAAATTTAAGTAATGTAAGGTCCCTGTGTAACTCTAGAAAGAAAACAATTCTCATCTCTTTAGCTGTTCATGTTTTAGTGAAATAAGAGATGCTACAGAAAACACAAACTAACTTCTTTTTTAACAATAGAACTGCTCCTTTTTAAAAAGTCTTTCAAAGCTAATAGAAATTGGAAAATGGAATACCGTAGCACCTCTACATGTTATTCGTCAAGGCAAAGACTAATTCAAATTTACAGGAAGAATAAATCACATTTTGGTCTAACCTTTTCTTCATTTAGTTTCTTTTTTTCTGGAGTTGTTGTGTGTTAAGATTATTCATCTTATTTCAAAGTTCCTCTTCTAGAAATGTGGTTAGTCACAAAGCTGGTACTATGTAAGCTGTCCACTAATGTGTGCATCAGATTTAATTTTTTTCTGTGATAATTAATTCTGATTTCGGTCTTCACAATTGAATCTTCATAACAATTGCAGCAAATCCAAGTTACTCTGTACCTGTTAACGTGAAAAGTGCTGAAGTCACTTGTGAGAAGCAGAAGAGTTTGCAGAATTTAAATAATCTGAGGACAAATCAAGACTTTAGAACTTTTTTTTAATGCCTTTAGAGATCAATAAAATTGAGCTTGTCACTCTTCTATTTGTCTAAATGAAGGATTTTTTCACAGGAATGCTTCCTCTCAAGGATTAAATTAAAAAACAAAAAACAAAAAGGTTAAGGGGAACAGGACAGTAAAGCAATTCCTAGGTTTTTTCAACATAATTGTTTTCATGGGGAGTTCCTAGAAACAAATAAAGCAATACTGTACCTGTAAAAAAGCATATGAATGATTTTTTTGTCAAATTAATACTTTATTTTTTTTTAGAAATAGAATTTCTTATTTCTTTGCCTATAAATATAAAACTTTGCAATAGCAGTAGGGCAATTCAGGACTTGGCTGAATATGTTTGAATGGAAACACGTCTTTGGTTTTGTCAGCAAATAGTGTTCATATTTCAAAGCCAAATTTGTCTTTTTGTCTCTGTGAAAATGAAAGCATTTGAGAAAAGGAAGGAAACTGAACATTAGAGTAAATACATTTTAATATGAGCCGTGTACCTGACCTGGAAGTGCCATTTATCCAGTACAAAACTAGCTGTACTTATATTTTCAGGTTTATCTTTTTAATTATAAGAAGGGAAGGGAAGGGAAGGGAAGGGAAGGGAAGGGAAGGGAAGGGAAATGTGTGTTAGAAGCTGAAGGATTTCTATTAGGGTAGAGAAGATTTAGTGGGCCAGAAAAAAAAAATACACACATACTTGAATACTGAGGATAAAAACCCCACAACAGATTGTATGTCTTGTTTCAAAGTCATTAAAAAACAGTCACTAAATGAGGATATATTAATTATCCATCTTCTCTTTCAGACTGTGAAACAAAACTCTAGAATGGGTTTACATGAGTATCTATCATTACTGTAAAACAAAATTAGATTATTTGGGCTATGAATGCATAATTAACTATTTGCTTCCTTTAAATGATTTATTGTGTTTTTGAGATTAATTTTTGGTAGATGGCGGTGCTCTCAGGTTTAGTGTAAAATTAAATATCAGAAAGAAAAACTGGAATTTGGATTGTTCTGATTTCTGAATTCTATTCTAGCTGTTATAATTAAAAACATGGTAATCTGCTTATTACAAAATTTATAGCAGTTTTCCTTATAAAATTTGGAAATAGATGCAGAATGCATTTTTTATAGTTCACAAAATTCCTCCTCTACTATTCTGTTGCTTTGATCAAGGGCACAGTGCGGTCACAATCTTGGTTCTCCTGGTTGTATACAATAGTGTACCTGTACTCTCCAAGAAGCTGGTAAGATAAAACTGTGGAAAATTAACTGGAGGATAATTGGATTAACTGGATTAACTGGAGGAATTTTTATTTTTGTTTTCCAACGTGCTGTATCAATTTTCATCAGGTCACAGTAAAGCACAGTGTAAATGCAATTATAACAAAGACAGCTATTTCACAAATATCCTCAAACTCCTAAGGAACTGCTGGAGGTGCTGTAATTAAAATATTTATACTCTGTTCTTATTAGACCCTAGTTTTCTGAGATTTATGAGCACCAGTAATCAGGAAATAATTTCCTGTAAAAAATCAAGACTTGGGCTTTTTTTTCATCTTTAGAAGAGGTAGAACAATGGGAACAATAGTCTGGCTACCAGTGAGTTTTTATGGATCTCAGCAGTTACAATGAGAAAGGAAAAAGTACAATGCAAACAACTTGTGGCACTACTGTTTGTTTTGTAGATTTTTGGGGGCAGCTAAGAAGCTTCTTTTCATTGGGATCCCAGGCCACTCCAAAATCATACAGAAGATTTTTCAGATGGGTAATATGATATTCTTTAGCTGATTGACAAGAAAAAAAAGATTCTTTTAACTTACAGTGTTGACTATATAGGTGTTATCCATAGTGTTGTTGTGTAAATTACTTGGTATACACTTTTCTGATAGTGGAAATATTTCAGATATTTCTAGTTATATTCAGTAGAAATAAAAATAAAAAGTTGGTGTTTTATCATGTTTTAAAATATTTTATAGTTTTATGCTTAATGAATAGTGTCAGAGTAATTTCAAATGTTCAAGTGTAACTTGAAGGTAGGGGAAACTAAGAAAATATTTCCTGGAAAATTTAAAATTCACATAATCTTTAGCAGCATCTCAAATGATATGTAGCCAATTTGGTGTTGCTACATGATCCTCATAACCTCTCCTGAGGTTTAAAGAATATATCTTAGGAGTATTGCACTGCAAACCCTCACTAATGTAAAAGGCTCTTTGTTCTGCCAGGAAACAGACAATGCATTTTAGCTCAGTTGGAAAATTATTAGCTCAGCAAGATTTGCTTTAAGAAGGTCAAGTATTATCTAAGATTGTACCTCTCATTCTATGAATACATTTTTCCATGGACTGAAAATCATTCTTATATACGGCCTGATACCCTGAACTAGTTTATAAATAAAGTTACAGCCAATACTTGTTGAAATCCAGAGTTTTAAATACAGTCAGTTCATTCAGGAGATAAACAAGATTGTCCAGAAATACTTCATGACTATATCACAGCATCTTTTTGTAACAAAAATTATTCTAGTGCAAACTGAATCTTATACATGATAACATAATGCAATTTTTAACACTTACTTTTGACTCTTTGTCAGGATCACCATCAGAATCAGTTTTTAAAGTGCTCATTGAGACTGAATTCAGAATTTGGCAGTCTCTGAGTAGCTTGGATTGTGTGAGATCTATGCAGTGGTAAATTAGCCTTTCCTGTCCTTTCAGACCTTGCTACTGCAATATAAAATTGACCACCCACATGCAATTAATAAATAAAGACTGTTTACTTATGTTTTAAGAGCTCTGTTTCAGAATTTAATGTGTAGTAAGAACAGACTCAATATGGCACGTAGAGAGCTTGCATGACCTAATTAGATTATTCAATCATTTGTTAAAATCAAAGGATATGAAGATGTCTTCATCTTTTTTCATCATTTCCCTGAAAACTAGGGGAAAAAAATCCCATCACTTTACATTTACTGGCAAGGTCTTTGAAAACATTTTATAGTATGCCCTAGTTATACATGCATTTAATTAAATCTACCTGTCAGCAATATTGAAAAGACTTACTTATCGATAAGTGCAGCTGGGATAAAGTTAGAAAAGTGATTACAATGCAGGCTCTATCATCTCCTACTACGATTATTAAATCAAGTTAACATTTTAGCATATTTTCTTTCTTTTTTTCCCCTAGTTTAAATAAAAGTAACTGAATCACTGTTGGTCAGATGCAGTAATTAACATTTCATTAAGTACTAATAAATCCAGTAATGACCATGGGGTGGTTTCTTTTTTTAAATGTGAAAAAAATATTCTCGTGGTGTCACCTTTTCCCATATTTTCATTCTAGTTAGAGTGCTGTCATCTTTCATGACAATCAAACTACATTTACTGATTTTTATTTTCATATAGTAGAGCAGAGACAACAGATTCAGACAAACTTAGAAGTCCTCAATTGATACTTTTATTTTAATAATAAATTTCTAAATGGAATAATTTAAGAATAGACTGCTCTGGATAACTGTGTGAAAGCCCAGTAATCACTATGAGACCAGAAAAAATTTTGTAGTAAAAGATTTGTTTTAATGAAATCTATTAAATTAAAGCCTGAAGGGGAATATTGCATTATCTAATCTTTTATGGTGCAAACTGTAAAATTCCATGTAGTCACTTTCTGCACTCATTTGCGTTCTTGTGTAATGAGAATGTGTTTTTCAGAATTGTAACTACTGGTTTTTCATCTTCTGGTTCGACGTTTCAGATTTCAATGTTTAAGCTTAGACAAGTAGATGTTCAGGTTGTTTTGTTTGCTTGCTTTTGTGGGTTCTCTTTTTTTTAAGGAAAGAAAAAAGATCAAATGATTATATCTTAAAATTGCTGAGCTTTGAGGAAAAGCAAAAAGAATGAAGTGATGAATTAAGGGTCAAGGAAAGTATGGTCTTTATCTTCTAATGCTCCACTAACAAGTTAAAAATTAATAAAATCATTTATAAAGTCACAGCACATGAAAACAAAAAGGGGTTTTAGTTTGGTTTATTTTCATGAGAGGACACATCTGCAGATCTTGGTGCAGTCTTGTATAAAAAGTAGCAGAAAGTTAAAGTACATTATGTTGCTTCTTTATGAATACTTTACTCAGTAAGCTTTTCAGCTAATAAGCTGCTGGTTTTTCACATTTGAAAAACAAAATCATTGCATTTTAAATTGGAATATGTCTATACATAGGTCAGTATAGGAGGATTTGATTTATTGTAAAGCTGTTAATGGGTCTATTTAGGCACTTCTATCTTTTTCTTATAAGAAAAGATATTTTTCCTATAAGAAAAAAAAAAAACCCAACTTCTTGTACGTTCAATAGGGTTTTCATACTTGACACTTAAGAAAGCTAAAAAAATCTCTCCAACTTCTAGTTCTTTCCTATCACATTGTAACCAGTGTTCTGTTCAACCTGCTATATCCACAACTCCAAACCAATTCCTTTCATTATGAAATCAAGTAAAGCTATATAATCAGCAGCTTCTCAAATCCATTTTTTTTAGCAGTAGCAGTTACTTTTTTCAAACATAGAAAGGGTCAAAATATGTTCTAAACACACACATAGGACTGCCTTTTAATTATTTTGACTTATAAAACCTCCAAAGCATGTAGCTGGGACCAAGACACTGCTTTAGTGATGCAAGTTTAATTACTTAAAGGTAAGCTCTGCCTTCCTTTGTGTTTTCTCTTGGTGTGAACACAGCTTTAGGGAGCAGTGTATGGTGCTAATATACACTGAAATCATTATATCAGTAGAGTTTAACCAATTTAATTTAGCTAAGGAGCTGAAATTTACTGTTTTTAAATCCCCCAAATTCACTGGTGGTTCACAAACCTTTACCAAATGAGAGACAAAGAGAATTGTTTAACTTCTCTGCAATTACTCAAGGCCATTCTGGAAATATTCTAACCCAACTGATTTGGATGTACTGTCAGGGTGTACCTCTGTGTGTCAGGATGTGACTTGTGGAGCCAAATCACATACATGCTTGTGCCACCAGAGAAGGAGGAGTTACAGAAAACAAGTAACTTGCAACATTCCCCAAAAAGTACTGAGCTTTCTGCAGCAGTCATCTTTGCACCAGTTCTCATTCTCTTCAGCAAGAATAAATTACTTATCTCTCACTCCAATTAGACAACATTGTTTTAGTACATTTCATGTTTAATTCCAGATTGTGCTTTCGTCCAAAACTTGTATTTTGAGAGAAGTGCTGAGAATAGATTGATTATCCTTTACCTAGGTCTTTCCTCCCATGGGATTATACTTCTGGCAGGGCTTGGAAACTGTGGGATATCCTCCATGCTCCCCTTCTGAGGCTCTCAAAACTTTTAAAATCCGCCATATGATGATATTTTGGGTTAAATTAGATAATGTAACTGAGCTTGTTTAATTTATGTACTCTTTTTCATGAAACATGCATTACTTCACTCTAAAAGGTTGTAATGAATTATTTTTATTATAGCTTCTTGAAGTAACAAGCTGTGACTGTAACTGAGTTGCCATAAGAGGACAAAGTAAATAAACAGTAGTTTTTTGTGAAAGAATACAGACTGAATTGTGTTCAGAATTCACTTCTACAAATAAATCTTATGGTTAAGAACTGATATTTTTCTGTCCTTAGTATGTGCTGCAATTGTGGTCTTGGTTAGGTAATAATTACTCTTTTTTTGTAAAACAGAACAACTCAGGTTATGACAGTGTTTCAATCAACCCAGAAAGCATAAAATATGCTGCCTAATTATGCTCTGATTTTGTGGTTTTGTTTTTGTTTCTTTGTTTGGTTTGGTTTGGTTTGTGTTGGTTTGGTGTTTTTTAACAGAAGACAAAATTATAAGCCCTATGTTCAGCAGAAGTGGTCTTATTCCAAAGTTGTACAAGGTGAAAGCTTTTCTGTGAAGAAATTATATTAAAGAGAGTGTGATTCATTTTATGCCTACTATGCCTGAGATTTAACTGCTCAATAAACATTTATTGTATTCATAAAGGTAGTTGAGGGTTGCCTGGGCCAAATGATGGTGTTGCTACTCAGAAACTTTGGGGTTCTTGTGTGTGTTTTGCACCATGTTTTGTGAAAATTTTCATCTAAAAGGCTGCCAGTGCCTTAAGGAGGAATAAGTTCAAGAAGGTCTGGGAATTTAAGAGCCTACTGAACTCAGTACCAAATGCATACATATTAACATTATTTGTGAATATATTGCTATAGGTATTTTTTTTTCAATTTTTACCTTGGCTCCTCAAAAACTAAACTTGATTTCTTACTTTTCCTGCCATGAGGATTAGGTGGGTTAGGTCAATAAGAAGTAGCTCTCTGTGAATACAGGTCAATGACTGGAAGGATTAATAATATTAACAATAATTTTGAGGATATTTTAAATAATCTGTGTAAAATTGTAGAGCTGTGTCTTCAACAGATTTACCATAGCCAAAAAGAGTTGTTTATCATATATTATAAATGTTTATTTTCTAAAGTCTCAGTTTTATTTTTCGCTAAAGAAGGATGTTTTACGTATTTCTTAAAATAGAAACCAAAGATTTATTGTTTCATTTTTTTATTTATGGTGGGTCTCAGTTAATAGAATTAGACATTTATGAAGATAGTATAATTTGATAATCAAATGACCTCCTAAAAATTTCTCACTCTCCCATAGGTCCTATTAACAAACTCAGTGCTTAGTTCACTGACCAGTTTACTCCCTTTCCTTTGTTAAATGAAGTGTCTATACCTGAAGTGCTGCTGTTTAATTTAAACTGAGGTGTAATTTATTTTTCCTTCATGCTGAAAGAGACTCAATATGGAAGGATTTTCCTAAGTAAAATTTTGCTGTGTACCAGTGTAATTCCTGGTCCCACATGAAAATACCTGTGCTTCCATAAAGCACTATTTAATAAAATGAATTAATCCCCCCTAGGAAGGGTAACTGGCAAAGGCAGAGCAATGAAACATTTTAGTGTACAAAGATATAGCAGAGATGGACACACAACTATATTTCTTTCAACCTTCTCCTTGTGCTGAGCTGATGAAAGAATTCTTTGTCAAAGGCCCGTGCCTCCTGATTTCCATGCTGCCTGATTTCCATGCTGCCTGATTTCCATGCTGCCTGATTTCCATGCTGCCTGGGTCCCTTCTTTGCTGCCTAATTCACACTGTTAAATGGCAGAGCCAGAGCAGGGGGGCACTGGGATGACGGAGTCCCCAGGCAGGAGACAGAGGTGTTGGCCCTGGAGCTGGAGGCCCAAACAGAGCAGGGACCTGTCATCTCAGAGAGGGCACAAATAAGAGCTTCTTCTGAAAGACACAAAGAAAAACCAAATAGAAGTCACTGATAAATAAACTCAAAGGAAGTAATGAAAACTTTGCAGGCTAAAGTAAATCAATTATTATGGCAATTACCTGTACATACTCCCATCTGATTTTATATATATATAACTTTTTCCCTCTTATATTTAACTATTTGATCTTGATTCATGAATGTGAAACTTGCTGTAGGTTGCCATATTTAAAATTCTAACATTAATGTATCTTGTACAAGAGTTTTTTAGAGAAATAAAAAGAGCCGCCCTGCATATTAAATGCCTTGCAAGAATTTCAGGTTTAGGTTTTTTTGTTTAGGTAGGCAGTGTATAAAGTTAGATATTATTTTGAGTAACACAGGGAGCAAGAACAATCATAAGTTTTAACAAAAGACATGAATATGCTCCATATGGCCTATCTAGAAAAAAATAAACACATTATGGTCAGGTATTTTATCATAAATATTGGCTTCACCCAGCAACAAATTTTTTCAAAAAAAATTTATAACAGTATTTACATTGCAGTTTTACAGAAGAGAACACTCGGGTCACTAAAGTGGGTGTTTTAGAACTGTTTTCATCTCCTATCAATAGTTATATCAAACGTAACTGTTTCTGTTGGATAATTTAAGAGAAAACGTTGTTTATGTAGATTCTGTCTTACATAGATTTTTCTGCTTTTCAGTGTATTGTTCCTTAATAGCTCATTGCTGCTATCATCTGTTGAGCTCTTTTGTGTCACAGAGGAATCCCGTGGGATTGGAGCCAGTTGAGGGGAGCAGTGACAAATGGCGCACTGACTGTGAAAAGCTCCTAGGTAAAATATGAGTTTCATGTCATCCAGTTTAATAACTCTTTAGTTAAACGTGTCAGGTGTTCTCTTGACCTTTCACAACCTAATTTTGAACATTATATGATGATGTAACAAGATAAAAATTGGGACAATACTCTTAGCAGCAGAACTTTCAGATAAACAAGTCTTCTAAGAAAGCCCTGAAACAAATAGTTTTCTTCTAGAAATGCTACTGTGAAGGTAACAAATATAAGCACATTATTATTTCAGATGGATTAAAGAGAGCCCAGGAATCTAAATGTAACCCTTACGTGAGTGTGTTGAAGAAAATGCAGAATGAGCGTAGTCATTACTAGAGGCTGCCAGAAAGTATGCTAAAAGGGTGGAATATTTTAAAAGTTTTTTCTGGTTCCCTAGTTTTTAGCCCCTTCTCTTGTAATGGAGATGCTGTAGCACTTGTGGATTTTTCCTATCATTCAATAGTATTTCTATTAATATGTGTGTACATTTGTAATTATTAGTATTAGTTGGCATTTAAGTACATAGGCTGAATAATTCACTGCTGAAAACACTGTGTATACAAATGTGTATCTGAATTTATTAGCAGGGAAATTAATAATTTAAAATATACAATATGAAAAAAAAGGACAAACTTCTGAAGCTGTAGGTATAACTGAAGAAATACTAAGTAGGGGGAAGGATAAACTGAAATTTACCTAATGTGGCATAGAAGTGACTCATAGCTCTGCACATACTATTTTTATACCTCTTGATATTAAAAGTGACAAGAATATTCTCCTGAGGAAATTCTCTTCTTAAACCAAACAAACAACTTCATTGTCAGCCACTTACCAAAAGAGGAGTTGCTAGGGATAAGTTTCCATTTTCTGACATTCTTGCTCTCACCCTTTGGTCATTGCTAGAGGAGGGCCAAGATAATTAGAGGTGGAGAACCTCTCCTATGAGGAAAGGCTGAGACAATTGGAATTATTCAGCTTGGAGAAGCCTTCAAGGGGACCTAATTGTGGCGTTCCAGTACCTGAAGGGAGACTACAAGAAACATGGAGAGAGACTTTTTACAGGGGTGTGTAGTCACAGGACAAGGAGGAATGGCTTTGAACTGAAACAAAGTAGGTTTAGATGAACTGTTGGGAAGAAATTCTTAACTGTGGGTGTGCTGAGGCACTGGAACAGGTTGCCCAGAGAAGTTGTGGGTGTGTCATCCCTGGAAGTGTCCCAGGACAGGTTGGATGGGGCTCTGAGCAACCTTGTCTAGTGAGAGGTACAGCAGGGGCTTTGGAACTAGGTGATGTGGGTCCCTTCCAACCCAAGCCACTCTAAGATTCTGTGATTCTGGTTACCAGCACTGCAGAGTTGAGAGTGACAATTTATTGCAATAATTGTTGGAATGGAATGAGGAAATCAGTATCTGAGAACCAGCCTGGGATATAAGGAGTCTTGGGGCTGATTGCCTCCTCCTTTTGCTAGGCTGCTTGTGTGAATTGGCATATCTGGCAATCTAAATGCCGTTTCTCAAAGCTGTTTAAATACCTCAAGCTAGTTGTCATTAGCGGTGGTAAAATATCTTTTAGAAGAATATGTTGTTAATTTCCATTTTTCCTATGGGTGTTGTGATATTAGGGGTAATGGTGCTCCATGAGGAAAAGTGACTTTCAGTGTTTAAACTGGTGAACCAAAAGGTGAGACCTTTCTTACCTGTATACAGTTAAGAGCTTATTTTATTTTGGTGTTAGTGGTGGAACAGTTTTGCAGGGCTGTACTCAGGTGCCTAAATCTGAGTGTGTAGCACTGTTTAAGATGCTGTGAGGAATCCAGTTGGCCTCTAGCTGCCCATGCAGGGCCTTCCTTCACTCCAGCATCACATCTGCCAATCACATGCAAGTGGGAAGTTTGGAGTGTCTAAATGTGTAAGCCTCTGCCTGACCATCTGGCATGATGTACTGGAGAAAAAATATGTTTGAAGCAAGAGGATAAGTCTGATATTTTCTGTATTATATTTTATTAAAATTTTAACTAGTCTCTAAGTATCAAATACATCTGGTAGGAAAGTTACCATTGTATTTATATAAGGAGCTGGCATATGTGTGTGTTTGTGTAACTTTAATTTTATATTTGTGTGTTTGTGTGTGTGTATATAAACTTTTCAGAGTTTAGGATTGTGTAATGATTTGTTTGTAAGAGTAATTTACAAAAGTACTTTTTCTGAAATATGCCTCTTTTTAATGCAGAAAGTATACCTTGTAGATTGATTCATTATACTGGCCATCAGTCATACTACCCTGAGGGAGATTTTACAAATGCCCTAGAGAATTCAACGTTTCTTCTGCCTTGTTCTTTTGTCCCTGATGCCACAGCTAAAGCAGGGGTGGGTTTGGTGAGGGTAGGGCTGCTAGTGACAAAGGAGATTCTGCCCCACCTGACAACTCCGGTATCAGCACTGGCAATCACATGTCCATGCAGAGAGTCATATAGGGTGACAAATCTGACAGAAGGGGAATGTCCAAAATGAGTTACAGGTGGGAATAAATGGACAAGGACTGGGAACAGGGAGAAGAAAGATTGCAGGTACATAATATCAAGATATTTGTAAAACTTTGTCTCAAAATACACAGAAACAAAAATTATCTTCTTAGTACCAGTCATATTTTAGTAAAACAGCATTTTTACATGTAGCTTCACAGACTAATATTGCTGTACTTTTCTGTTATCTGAAAGCTTGCATCTTTGGTTAAACGATGGGAGACACAAGGCTAGAGCAAGGCACATCTCAAAAATGTGCTTCTACAAATCAGAATGAAGACTATATACTTAGTTCTAATTATTTCTATATCTTACTGAAACCAGAAATTAATCTAAGTACAGATAGAATGTTTGAAACTCAGGCTGTATTTCTAGTAGGATCTTTTTGTAGTTTTATAGCACAAAAATGAATACCTGAAAGATGTAACAATTCTGATATTTTCCATTTTATAAAAAATCTTGATGCAACTAATAAAAAAAAGGAAAAATGTTTGGCTTTTCATCTTTCATGCTATTCATGAGAAAGTCCAGAGGACAGCTACCAAGATGATTAGAAAAAGGGAGCACCTCTCCTAGGAAGCAAGGCTGAGAATTGTTAGGATTGTTCAGCCTGGAGAAGAAAAGGCTTTGGGGTGATTTTAGAGCACCTTCCAGTACCTAAAAGGAGCCTACAAGAGAGATGGAGTGAGACTTTTTACAAGGACAAGTAGCCACAAGACAAGGGATAATGGCTTGAAATGAAAGCGGGTAGGTTCAGATTAAATATTAGGAAGAAATTCTTTATTGCAAGGGTTGTGAGGCACTGGAAGAGGTTGCCAGAGAAGTTGTGGGTGCTGTGTCCCTGGAAGTATTCAAGGCCCAGTTGGATGGGACTTTGAGCAACCTGATCTAATAAAAGGTGCCCCTGTCCATGGCAGGGTCATTGTATCTATATGGTCTTTAAGGTCCCTTCCAACCCAAACTGTTCTATAATCCTGTGAATCATGTGAATTTATGATTCTGTGTAAGTAACTGTGGTGGTTGACCCTGGCTGGATGGCAGACGCACCAAAGCTGCTCTGTCCCTCTGCACCTCAGCTGGATGGGGGAGAGAAAATGTAACAAAGGCAACATAAAGACAGGAGATCACTCACCAGTTTCCATGACAGGCAGAACAGACTCAGGGCTTGCAGTCAGTCCATTCCACGTTATCTCTGCCACTCCTGCCTCTGCAGGGACGACTCCTCCCACTCTCGACCTGCTCAGGTGCAGGGTCTCTCCCACAGGCACCAGTTCTCCATTTCTCCAAGAATTGTTCCCACAGGCTGCAGCTCTTCACAGACTGCTCCAGTGTGGGTCTCCCTTGGGTCACAAGTCCTGCCAGGAAACCTGGTCCATTGTGAGCTCCCCACTCGACAGGGACACAGGTCCTGCCTGCAGCCTGCTCCAGTGTGGACTTCCCACGAGTCACTGTCTCCTTCAGGCACATCTGCCTGCTCCAGTGTGGGGTCATCCAGGGGTGGCAGTGGCATCTCTGCTTTGCTGTGGACTCCATGGGCTACAGGGGCACAGCTGTGTCACCCTGGTCTCCACCACGGGCTGCAGAGGAGTCTCTGCTCTGATGCCCAGAGCACCTCCTGGCCCCCCTTCAGCTGCTGACGGAGCTTGGCTTCCCCCCCTTCTTTGGGGGGACATTATCACAGAGGCACTGCCACCATTGCTGGTGGGCTTTGTCTTGGCCTGCAGCAGCTCCATCTTGGGGCCAGCTTCTCTCTTGGATAGCTTCTGGAAGCTTCTCAGAAAAGCTTCTCAGAGAATCTACACCACTGTAGTCCCCCACTATCAAACCTTACCATGCAAACCCAATACAGCAGTCTCTGCAGAGCCTGTGGCTAAACCATTTTGTGGTTCTTCTGGTTGTACAACACTCTTAAATCAGAACATATTTCTCCATTAATGTACTTAATGATAATTTAAGTGTGTTTCTTTTGAATAAATTTCACTAAAAGTCTACAGCCCTGTCATTTACTTTAATACTCACTTTTAGCCTTTTCATCCATAGATATACTCACATCATCAAGACATTATCCAGCTACATTATTCTAAATGTGTGTATATTTTTGATTCCCTTGGTTAACTTTTGTTATATATGAAACACAGGAAGGAAGACAATATTTTCACCTAAGAGCTATGGTCTTTGAAAGAAATTATTTGGAAAAGTATTTCTTTATTACTTTTCTGTATGGATTTAAAGTTCAAATTCAACATCTTGAATTTAAAACAGAAATATATAACACATTGACATTCTTAAAAGTAATGTTGTAGGAAGGATGAAAGATGTAAAGGTCTTTGAAAATATGAAGTACTACAGAAGAGTACTATTGTGAAGGAGAGCAACTAGACATTAAAGGATAGAGAATAATCCATTGCCCTCTACTACTAGTATCATTTAATCCAGTTTATTAATATTTGGATATAAATCTTCATAAACAGATTAGAAATATGTAAGTAAATATATGCACAAGTCTAGATCCATGTAACTTACTGGGAAAAGAAATAATATTAGGTACATGGACTTCCACATCCTCTGGTCTCTACTTGCAAATTCCATTGCAAAAAGCAATAATTGGTTTTATATACACTAACTATGAATTTAAGACACAATAGTTACCAAATCTTGAGTATCCCTGTTTAAAAATTGGTAAATAGATAAACAAACTACATGTAATTAAACATGAGTATGAGAAATAACTTTCTCAGAACACATAATTATTAAAAATTATTTTTAAAAAATTCTAAATTAACACTGTAGTTTTCAGTTACAATACAAAAACAATCCCCATTGGGCATGCTTTATATCAGATAGAGGCAATCAAAAGAAAAAATTCAGGTATTAAATTACTATGAAGCCTGCATCACCCTAAATATGATGCATATTAATCTATTTTATGATTTCAGATTAAGGTCCTTGAACAGAATCATAGAAGTCAGAAATACTTTATTTCCTTATCTGGCTTTTTTTTTTGCCCTTTTTTTTTTTTTTTTTTTTTTTTTTTGTNTCTTTTTTTTTTTCCCTTTTTTTTTTTTTTTTTTTTAGTTGAGTCTCTTACATTTGATGTAAAGGGTTGAGGTGGTAGGCAGTAGTCATTCTACAGAAGGATAAATTCAAAACAAAACCTTGTTTTCTTTTACTAGGAATTTAACAATTTGGAACAAATTCTGAAGCTTTAATATCTATGTGACAGAATATTGATTCTGATTTTTTTTTTAATTTGCATGTTCCTAATAAAGCTTGTGAGATCTAAGATTCTGCTGAACTGTGTATCTGTACATCGGTATATATAGACTGATTTGGTTTCAAATGTTCCTCTCCTAGAATATGACAGTCAAAGCATAAAAAGATTTCCTTGTTGATGTTTGCCAGTTTATAAGATCTGTGCTTCTATATTCATCATGCACACAGTCCCTGTATTTTACTCTGAATCCAATCATCTTTTTTCAAAATGTCAAACTGTGCATCTCCAGAATTCAAGGAAGGATAAAATATAGAATACCTGGGAGCTTACTGTGTAAAACAGAACATAAGAGCGGAACAGCAAACATATGGCTGTCTGAAACTCTACAGCAAAGTATTAAGCCAAGGAAACAAAATATCTTGGGTATTTCAACCTTAACTAAATACTTTTGCCATTCAAGGAAATAATTAGAAAACTAGTGGGGAAGGGATTAGCCAGATTTTTTATTTGTAATCATATCTGTTTAGAAACCCCTATTCAGAGAATTTTTCACTTCCCAGGGTCGAAGTAGTAGCCAGAGGATTCTGGCTGGATAGGACGCACATTATCTAAAATAACTGCACCATATTCTTTCACTATGAAAGGAAACTACTCTGTAACAAATGGATAAAATTTCAGTTTTAATAGAAATTGACACAAAGGCATTTAAAAATAGAAGGCATAAGTAGAATTTGTTGTGCTTCATTCCAATTAAAAAAGATGAAATTAATTTTCCTATGATAAAGAAGCCCTTCATAAATGATTTATTCATAGCCACCACTTATCCAGCAATAATGCTGCCATTATTAAAAGGAATATTGATGAGTTAGATGAAACTCTGCCTACAAGTGCAAACAAATGTGATTCATTCCCTCTTTTTTTTATTGCATGTTATTTGTGCAATTTGTGTCAGAGGCTTGTGTATTTCAGGCATGTTTTCATGTTGCATATGCTGTCATACTGTTGTACCAAATTATTTTTTCTTTTTATTGTGTTTGTTATGTTGCTTGTGACATGCGAGAAAGTTACTAGAAATATTTAGGGAAAGGACAACTTTTCAATAATATCAAAAATAGTGTTTGGAGTCTTGTCTGAAATATGATGATTTGAATATTTTTGATGCTTCAAGCTTCTGAGTAGAAGGGCCTTTCTTTTTTTCAAGTTTTTTTTTTTTCCTCAAAATCTCCCTTTTGCGGCATCTATTATATCTGTTGTATGTGATGCTTAATATTCCAGTAGACTACAGAGCCAACACATTTTACACAGTTACTCAAGTCACCCTTGGGCATTTTTTGCAGTTGGTGGCTGAGGAAGCTTTATAACTACATTGCTGTACTGTGGGATTTAAGCACTAAGCATATTTTACCTTGAGAACAAATGTTTGCTGCCGTTCCTGATTTCAGAAGCAAATTCTGACCTTGGCTTTTACCAGCCTCAGAGGAAGATCAGAGCTGCACTGGTTAATGGGGAAAGGAGGCTCCAGACTGGGAATTTAAGAGGAGAATAAATAAGGATGGAGTAAATGAAGTAAAACACTGCTTTTCTTCTGGATCAGTTAGGATGATTATGAGTTGCAGTGAAACATTCATCCATGCTTTGTCTTATTTCTGAAGGATGTGTATAGTTCAAAGCAATTTCTACCTTCACTTCTAGGTGTGACCCTGCAGTGGTGCAGCAAGTAATGCTTCCCTTAGTCCAGAACTATTCTCTGAGGGCCTCTCTGCTATTTTTTTTGCTGAAAATTATTGGGTTTTTTATGTCAGTTCTTTACAGTAAGATCTAAAGAAGTACAGGTATTCTTTTCATATATATTTAGAGAGCAGCCTCTGTAAAACCCTGTTAACTTTCTTAGAAGGCAAACTGAAACAGTCACAGTTGGCTTGTAACAACAATGTTTAATGGGAGCTTGAGGAAATAATGAAAAATTTAATGCGAGCATGAATCACTACAGAGAATACCAATCTGCAATCAGTAATTTTACTGTCAGAACCTAGAGATTACACCAGATACTGTGCAGGCACTAAAATTAGAAAAAAAATATTATGCCCTTTGAAAAGATACATCAGATCCCTAGATTACTCATGGCTGTATTATACAAAATTTACTTGCAGCTTTCTTCAGCATAATAGAACTGCTGACTCCATATGGAGGTAGTGCTTTATTCTTACTCAGACATCCCTGATGTTGACCAAATATTATTTTAGTATTATTAATTCCTTTTTAAATCCACCCACTAAAATAATGTAGAATGATTGAAATTCTAAATTCAGGTAAATTATTGCTGCTGTACATATAGATAAGCTGCAGAGCCAGTGAATAATGCAAGGAATGAAATTAGGAGGTCTTGAAAGTCTTCACTGGGAACAGTTTGAATCTCTTTTGCATGGCAATTCACTACTCATGATGTTGAATACTATTACTTTTTTTTGGATTGGCAACCTTTAAAAAAAAAGATAAAAAATGAAGTATGCTTTCAACTTCTGTCAAATTTACACTTATTTGTTGTCTTTTGATGATTTAACTGTACTTAATTTGAATATAGATATTTAATACATTAATAATATACATTGAAAATATGATAGGCATTCTCTCAGGGTATTTAGTATAACATATCAATATTGCAACCTCTGTGTGACTTACCTTAACTCACTTTATGCCTAAATGCAAACTGGGTTTTTAAAGAAAATATCCATCTATTCAAACCATTGGACTATTCCGTGTGGTGTCTCTGTGTTGGTTTAGGTCAGCAGAAATGAATATAAATGAAACAGTGAACAGTCATATGTTGATTACCAAATGATTAACATCATGCTAAGTGGCACTTGATATTTATGTCTATTTCTGATTTTAGAAATTTTTTTAGCAATTTTAGAAACAAACATTACAAGAAAGCTTCCTATATTACAAAATTCTTGTAACAAAGTAAGTTATTTTATTTCAATCAGTTTATTAATATTGAAACAAAGTGAAGATTCACTAACGTTAGTAGGAGACCTGTTTGAAATTCTGGGTGAAAGACTGAGTTTCTAAATTTAATAAGTGGTGTTCTCTGAAAATGTATGCTATTTGAGACAGACAACATGTTCTCACTCTTAGGACTGTGGAAATTAGAATTGATTTTTTTACAAGAAAATATTTAAACTTCCCTCCTTAATCTTGATAACTCTTACTGATCTAGATAGTTCCAGCAAATAATATGGACTTTGGTTCTCACCTTTGTCACTGATTTTGTTCACAAGGACCTCTAAGGACAGTGGAAAGCTACATATATACAGAATTGTAGCCTCAGTGGTTTGTATTTTCTTTTTTTCCTATTACCCATTGTTGAATTAGGGGAAAGCAGGAGTTGAAGGGAGGAGTAAAAAAAATCAGTTGTGTTCTGAAGTGTGTGATGAGAGAGATCTTGGGATTGGCTAATTTGAGAGCGTCTAATTTACATAAAACATTTAAGTCATAGGCATGCTATTCAAATAGAGAAGATTTTCAAAACTGTTGTAAATAAGGACATGACAGGAATTGCTGCACCCTGAGTGTTTCCAAGCGGTTTTCCTATTGCTGTAGAAACTAAGTGATGATTTATTTGTTTCACTTTGATTCCAAGAAGACAGGAAATGCTGTGTGGTTTCAGACAAAGCAGTGAAATAAGGAGCCAGTGATTATCAGAGAAATTTTAATAATTTAGCTGTGGGATATGAGTATGCAATCTTTGGTGGCGTCTGTGAATTACAAATCCCTTTTGTTTTGTCTTTGTGAAAGGTCTTGCTAGATTAAAACTTGAAAAAAAACAAACAAACAAAAAAAAAAAAAACAGGAAAAGGAAGGATGCTGAAGATATTCACACTCTGAGAATATGTTGGTTTTATTTCTTTTCAGTAGAATAATATCTGTGCACATAAAAACTCCATGATTCATTCATGAGTGGTGGAGGGCGTAATTTAAAACCATTAGGTTGTTTCTTGAACATCTTTTTCCATTCCTTTAGGTCACAGGTCTCTAGAATATTCACAAAGCCTTCATTATTAGGCTATCTTTTCAAAAAAATTGGTTTAGGGGACTCCTGTTTAACTTCTATTGGACTATCTTTCCTGAAAGGAAATAAATGTTAACTGCTGAATATTTTCCTGTTGCTAGGTTCCAAGTGGGAATCTGAAGTGTGTGCACACTTTTTGTTACTGTTCAGCTACACCAGTGCCTGATAGGTATGGCTGGCAAGCTCTGCCAGGAAATGGGAAAGAGCCCTTCAGTACAAGAATGCAAAACCTACTTTGTGAAATTCTGAATTAACTTGAGCATATGTTTTAAATCTGTGTGAGTGAAATATCCTGCTGACAAATCTATGCTTTGAAAAGATGATGATGATGATGATGATGATGATGATGATGATGATGATGATGATGATGGTAATCATTACTATTGTTATTATCATTGTTATCATCTTTATCATTATTATCTAGGACACTTCAGTAGTCATTGACCCAAGAGGTTAAGAGCCGAAAAATAATGTACAAAAATAACTTCCACTTCAATTAAACTCTCCTATTGATTGCCTGAAGTCATTATAAATATTTTCAATATTCAGTTGAATAGATGAATAAAACTTTTCTTTTGACTATAATGTAAGATACATAAGCTACAGTTTGGATGAGAATTTTTTGTAACTTTTCCTGCAAAAGTCTTTTCTTATGGCAAAAAAGGTAGCAAAACCAATTTCCTATGAGATTAGAGGATAAATTAATGAGCATATGGCGCCTTTTGTTTCCTCAAAGCAGCTGTGGTTTTACTTTCAGTTTTACAATTATCTTCACATCATTCTTGATTACTCATTTTACCTTTGCTGTGATCATGTTGGAAATAAAGAGGGCAAGGCCATGTTCATGATGTTTAAAGAGAGGAGAAAATATAGGTTGTTCTGCATTAAAAAAAATGAGAACATTGTCAAACTTATGACTTGTATAACAGCCTTGTAGATAGGAAAAAACCCACAAATGTCTTCACACCAAAATCAGATGCTTATCCTTTAATTTTAGGAAGATTGCATAAAATGATTGAAATTAAAATTGTTACTGTTGCTGGTATATATTTTTGTTACAGTAAAATTATTAACTTTTTTGGTCCGCCTTTCATTTGCACCAGAAGGGTGGAATCATTCCTAAGATAAATATTAGGAGTTTTAACTCAGAGAAGTGCTTAAAAAAAACCTTTAACTTTCAATTTACTAAGACCTAAGCTATTTAAATAGATGTTGTAGAATTGACATATCATTATTTGAAAACAAGTCTGTACATATTCGGGTTAAATGAATAGCAATTTTAAATTTTTGTTGATAATAGGACACTCAATAACTTGGCAATGGATTGGTTTTCATGTTAAAGATGGGATTGCCAAAGCATTCTGTAAGTTTTCAGGATAATATCCCTGCAGAACTCTGTAATATGTGAAGTTGTCAAAAAAAGAAAATAAGGAGGATAATCTAAATTACTTGAAACAGAGCTGGTGAGTCAGTATTTTCAGTCCTGAAAAAGTTGATGGAATTGAAATCACAGATTGTTCACAACGCAAATAAATCTGGATAAGTTTGAGGTTGTTGATGAACTCTTCCAAAAGCAGGGGTTTTCTGCTAAAACCAAAAGTTTAACCAGTATTCCTGATAATGTGTTTGCCAGGTTTGATGAATAAAGGGTGTTAAAATCAATTTTGTTTATTCTGCAAGTGTGGCAGGTTGTTAAATCCAGGCGAGTGTCTGATCATATTCAAAGAGACAAGAAGCTCAGCTATCCTAACACTAACCTCTAATGAAATACCAAACTAAAGATTAGGAAAATGTACTGAACATAATAGTGTTATTTTAGTACATCTGATAAAGGCAAAACATTGCAAGTGTTGATAGGTCTTTCATGTCCTGTTAAACTGTTAAACTGAAACTTATACTAATTAAACTCACTTTTAATGACTTTCCTTTAAATTCTTTATGAGGGAAGGGTCCTTTGAATGTCTTACTAGCTTTGTTGCTCTGTTCTGTGTTGTTTGTCCACTGTTGTTGTAGGTGTTGCTCCCAACAATTTAATGTCAATTTTGTCTATAAATAGAAAATAATTCTCTAAGTATTTTTGTTTATTTTTTCCTTCCTTTTGATGAAAACTGAGACTTTATAATATTGTTGGGGAGGGGCTGGGAATGTGTGATTTTCCTGTCATCACAAGAACAAGCAGAATCCAATCGGCAAAAGATGAGGTCTTTCAGTTAGATAAAAATGCAGTGTGATTTGGACTATTTGGACTATTGAAGCAACTGAAATATCTGGGGGGGAATATAGTGTGAAATAGCTACATATTCTGTTGGATAATTTTGTACTTTTGCTTCCTAGCAAAATTCTCAAATTTCTAACATATTGCTTTTTAAGGCATTCTGGCAAATTTCCATTCCTTCATGTTCTTTTGAGTAAACTGTTTTGACACTACTTCAATTCTTCTTCTGGCCCATATATCAAATGGGCAAGCTCTGCTGAAACCTTACTAAAATAACCATCTGAGTTTATACACACTGCATTTTAAAAAGTTACTTATTGATATTTTTCATTTATTTCATGCTGTTTCTTCAACTTTATTTAGATATCAAGATTTTTTTCCTCTCTTTCTGCTTCTTGCCATAATTTTCCTTCTCATTGCCTTGATTTTTGCCTCTAATTTATCTTGCCTCTCTTTTCTTTGGTAGACTGCTTAGTACAAATCCACTAGAAAACTTTCTCCTTCATTTCTTATAGTACTACAAAATATCTGAATGTTCTTGATTCTTCACCAAAGAAAGTATTTGTGAGTATCTCTATTATGTGTAACTCCCTGTAACTGTGACCCTTGATGGAAACATCAATATTAAAAGCTCCTGCGTTGTAATTTCACTGTGTATTCTCAGCAGAAATTAAATTAACATGTCAGATTATCAAGAAATGGCTAAGAATCAAGGAATAAAATACAGTTCTCATATCAATAATATATTTCCTGTGAGGAAGCAACACATTACATGTGGAATGCATGCTTGGAAATTCAGCTGTTGGGTAATGGTTTTGTTGAGTAACTAGGGAAGAGCTGGGGAATGTGGGACAGGGGCAGACTCTGTGTGATACTGTCCTAAGATCCTAATCAAAGCAGTTAAAAAATCACTGAATAGACTGAACAGACATTCACATAGACTGAATCTGCTATGTTCTGTTTTTCTAGATAATTGTTTTGTAGGCAGAGTTGAGCTCTTCAAACTTGGTGCACTGAGGATAAATTACTTCAATAAAAATTCTATTAAAACTACAGAAAGTAATCTCTAAGATTCTGACACATTTGAGTGGATAAGTGAATACATGTAATCTAGTAATCCCTGCTTTAATGAACAACAGTAGAATTTTAGGAACCTTATTTTTGGTCCAGATGACTTAAATGGGAATAATTACATTTAAAAGAACAATAGAATTGTTCACAGCTGTTAATAGTTGCTATCTTACATTAATTTGGGTCTCTGTATAAGCCTTTTCTTTAGAGCTGGTGGACAGTATTTCTTTTGCTGATTCACCTTTATCCCTAAGCATAAATAATTTCTATCTTAAGTAGAATCATGTAATGATTAATCTGATTCATGCAAGCTAATTAATTAATATAGATAGATCACTCCCTTATGATCACTCCCATATGTTATTTCTCTCACTATATCACTCAAATTCAGAATAGTTTTCCCCCACAAAGCAAGGTTACATTTAGTGCATTACTGCCTCCCTACCTCCCTTTTCTTCCTTTCTTGAGAAAGGGGACAGAAGTGCATGGCCCTGTGGTCAGCCCATAAATAACACACTGAAGTTTAGAAGCCTCAAGGTCTCCCCTTTGACCTGAACTTCTGGCACCTAAAACTAAATAAGTCAATATAAGAAGGTAGACATGCCAGAGTGGTAACATTTGGTGACTGTTGACATTTTCTTTCTGAAGAATGTCATTCTTAGCCTTACTGTAGATTATAGTAACAATATTTATATACAGGAGAAGAAAATAAAAATCAACTCCACAATAAAATATCAGCAAGTAAATGCAAGATTTATTTGCTGAAACAGTACTTGAATACTGGCGCTGCATTTTGCTGTGGCAGCGTCCCTTAAAGATGACTGCATACTTAACCCTTTTAGGATGCTACCTGTTGGAAGCAAGTAAAGCAATGCATTTTTAAGGGTAAGTGATAATTATTAACTGTTGTTATGCAAGATCTATGATGCAAATTACATCAAATTAGTCAGATCATATTTCCTCTCTGTAATGCCATTTTACCAGCTCTGAGTACATTTTACAAAAGTTAAGAGACTGATGAAAGACTGATGATATAATTTATATAAAAGCTGGAGGAAAAAAAATTCTTAATTATATTTAGCCAACAAAAGATTTTGGGAGGAAAGTCTGAGAAGACTACTGAGAAAAACTAAGATGACTTAATTAGATGTTAAGAAGTATAATCCCAAAATCCGTATCATTCATGGTAATTAGTTTGATGATTGCTGTTCAGTTTTTGACTGCTCTCAGATTGTGATCTTATTTTTGTTTTTCAGAAGATTATTTAATGTTTATGGACTTATTTTAATTACAATGTTTGTTGTTTTTTTTTTTTCACTTGCTTGTACCCTATGTGCATGCATGTTTTATAGATCAGTCATGATAAAGTGATCACAAGAAATTGTTCATAAGAGAACATTCAATGTTGCCAGATTATGTGGCACTCCCTAGAGTAAATGTAGTCACAACAGAGATTCCCATGAAGCCAGGAATTTAGGGATTTTTTTTACATTGATCATTAGAGGCTGCTATAAATTCCATTCTCCAATGAAATAACTCCTGAAGAGATTATTAGGAAAAAAGAAATCTAAATGAATTATATATAAGAGCATATAATGTATATAATGAAATATCTCATGGCAGATTCATAGTACTTTTATGTTTTAACACATAATAGAATATTGTAATAATCGAATATTTTACAAAAAACAGAATTTAATAATTTAATAGACATATTTTCACTGAAATCTAGCAGTTTAATACATTTCTTGTTCAGGTCTTATCTTTAAGACTTTCCAGTTGTCTAATTTAGATTTTTTCAAATTTAATACCCTGCATGATGATTAAAGAACTTCCTGATATTTACATGCCTTGAAGTATTTAAGACAAATAGTAAAATCTATCTACTGTAAATATTTCTTTCAGTATTCTCTGGGGTCAATAAAAAGATCTCCTGGACTTTATTGAGCTACCTATGGAACTGGATTACATAGGTGAACTCCATTTTTTTAAAGTAACGACAAAGATCCTGATTTTGGAAAGAATTCTGTCAAGATACTTTTATATAATTTTGTATCTATGTCCATGTCATGACATTCCTTCTGGTTTCAAGGACTACTCCTACAGTTTGTCTCCTAAATTAGGATTGAGCTACCCCTCTACTACATCCTTTACTTCCCAGAGTTAAGGTGTATTCCAGGAGGGTGTACGTTTGTCCCCTGCTGCTTGCTCCACATTGGTCACTGACATCACAGGGCCACTATCTCCTCATTGCACTTGGGCAACACAATGTTGGTGTGAACCTGTGTGTTGAGAAGTGCAGCAGCCTCTAATGTAATTTCAACCACTCATTGCACTCATTTTTCTGAGTAAAAATGCACTCATTTTTCTGAGTAAAAATTGACAATTTTCTAAAGGCTAAATTCAAGTCTGTTGAACATCAGTGTAGCAAATGTCAGTGGATGCTTGTTCAGAGCCTTCAAAATCAAATGTGGTAAATATAAGCAGTAATTTTACTGGTGAAAAGATCTCAATGAAAATGAATTTTCTATCTTTATTCATCTTTATAGATATTTGTGAAAGAATTAACATTTTTTATTGATTTCAGTCGGTGAAAATAACACCATCTAATCCATACAAGAAAGAGTCATTAAAGATCAATAAGGAAAGAAAGGAAAAAATACCAGGCACTGATGGGTCTGCCAACAGTTAAAATAGCCAGGCTTTGTGTCACTTCTTTTCCTTTGTAAGTTGAGTTCTGCATCCTGCTTTGATGTCGATATGCACTGAAATTGAAACTAATATTGACATAGACTTGTACAAAATCTGTATGTCTAACATGACTACTTAATGGTAATTCAAGGTTCAGGATCACCAGCTAAATGAAGTCCTGTGGAGTGTATTAATTAAACAAGTAGAGATTTATTTTCCTACGATTTTATTTCCTACGATTTGCAAAAAAAACCTACAGGTTTTTGGTATTTTAAAACCCAAGTACTTAAATTGTTATGTTTTTCTTAGTTTTCTTGGTTTTCACCATGTGGATATTGGCAGCTGGCAGTCACTGTTCCAAAAAGCATTTAACTAAGGATCCAAAATATAATAGAGGCCTCTGGAAGATTTCTAGAGTTTTAAGAACCTCCCAGATTTTGTTATAGTTCTGAGGGCTTTATTTAGTGATGCCTGTCAAAATGTTTTACTCTACTATCTTTACCAGCATTGATGAAAATACAGTATTTAACAAAAGAAGTGGATATTTAATGAGATTTCACCATCAGGTGGTATCCATTTCCATACTTAAAGGTAACCCTGGTATGCAGCTTCTTACTTTGTTATATTGATGAGTAAATACAACAGTTTTGTATCCTTTTATTAAGACATAATGCAACTTTGCAGCCTGAAATTGGCAAGTATTTTTCCTTGTGTCAAAATGATTTTTAAGAGGAAAGGTGTCTTGTACTTCAGAACATTTTGCCATCTCGGGAAGATTGTGTAGGTGGGCAGTCAGGTGTGTGAAAAGGTTGGAGGAAGAAAAATAACAATACTTCTATTTACCAAAGGGAACTCTGTTGGCAACAATAGTGAATAAACATCTTGTATTAGTCTCTTCAGCTTGAATTCCAAAGTGCAATTTAATTATTTTTATCTCTGACAGCCTATTCATTTAATATCAAGAACATCTTTAAGTGTGGCTTGTGCAGCTTTTTATCACAAATCTCAAATGCTGAGAGGACACTTGTAAATGATACCTGTTGTATTTATTTTTTATATGCTGGACATGATGCAAGTGTACAACATACTGAGATCAATATCTGTGTGGCTGAAGAAAGAAAATAAAGCAAACTATATAGTTTTTCAATAATGCACAATGCTTGGGTTGCTTATTTGTGGGATCCAACTGTTTAATGGGATTTTTATTAATTTTGTACTAGGAAAGGTGCAAGGATATTGTACATCTATTGTAAAGGTAATGAGTGCTTGAAATGTTATCTTAATTCTCAGCATTTTTTTGATATCTTATATTTTCTTCTTTATTCATCCATGACTCAATTCTCAAACAATCCTACTGTGGCAGTAATGTACACACATTTTTTTCTCACTGTCTTGGCATGAAGAATATGTGGGAGTCAGTCATGAATATTTACTTCCTAATAGGTTTGCCTGTATCAGTGAAAAGCATGGTATAATGCTCAATTTTTTTTTTTTCTTTTTCAGGTTGTCTAAAAAATAATCTAAAGCATTGTTGATTAACCTAAATATTATAGTCATATATTACATATTTCACAGAAAAGTTGAACTTCTTGCACTGCTGGGTTATTGATGACTCAGAACTGACAGTTGTTTACTGTCATGTACAAATGTGAGCCCACTTCCCAGCAAACAGGGACCCTAAAAATAGACTTTAAAAGGTGCCAGGAATCTTCTAACCAGTGCACTGATGCACCCATCCCCTTCAGATACAGCTGATATGAATGAACCCTAAGGCTTATCAGTAAGGCAGAGAAGCAATTTTTTTTATTATTGTTTTTTCTTTTTCAGGAATAGTTTAGTGAGCTGAGAGTTTGCTGAGGAAGATTTTTTCGCAGACATCCCAGAATAGCCTGAAATGGAAATAAAAATGTAAAGAAAATATTCCAGCTACAGAGGCATCATTTCTAAAGTGTGTATTTGAAATGGTGTACATTTCATATTTGAAACCATACCTTAATCAGTACGTCCCATGACTGACTTGTTTTGTCCATGTAAACAGGTGTTTCTGAGTGATGATGCTAAGGGTCATGGCCATCCCAGAAAGTGTTCAAAATGTGATTGTGGGCTTGGAGATATGGTTTAGTGGTGAATGAAAATGGTGCTGAGTTAATGGTTGTACTCGATGATCTTGCAGGTATTTTCCAACCTTAGTGATTCTATGATTCTGTGATTCTGTAGTGATCTCTCCTGATTTTGGTTTAATCTAGACCTTCCATCTTCCTGTTCAAGGTCTGGGGAAGAGAGAATTCTATCCAGAGGTGGATAATCTCAGGATGAAGTGAGTCTTTCATTAGAGGCTTTTTCCTTTTGCTCCTTGCAGGTCACATTAGGTACAGATGAATCCACGGAAAATACAGACTAGGAAAAAAGGAGTCCCAGCAAAAGTGGAGAGAGCCAAATCCTGTTAACACAGCAGTAGATCACTCCTTGTAAGGTTTGCACGTAAACTATTATGCCCATGTAATAAACTCCAAGGAATCTTCAGCCTGAGGCTTTTCAGGTTGGATGCTTATGGTTGAAGAATACAACCAGTGGTGATGATTCCTGCAAACTGTTTCTCTGCTCATGCTGTTCATTTCATGATCTTCTAGTCCAGATCACAGTGTTTGCTAATATATTATGTATCACCTAAAACATCAATATTTAACAAGGTCTTAGGCTTGCAAAGATTCAAGATCTTGCCCATGTTTGGCCTAAGATGATGCATATTGCAGCACACTGGTGCTTCATGGATGTGAACATTTTTACAGTGTGAAACACCTGTATGGAAAACTTGATGCAGAATATTATTTTGTGAGAAATTTTAAACTCATTGGAAGAAATTTCTTCTATAGATTAATCTATTACCTTTATTGCACAGCAGGCCAATGTGATAAATGTCCCAGTACAAGGAGGTACCAACTTGCTGTTCCTCCCTGTTGGATGACAGAGCGTCTGGCTATCTCATGACTGCTGTGGACAAACAAATGTAATGAAATAAGTGTATCTGCCTCATGAGAGCCTTTGACTTCTTGTCCATACAATTTTGATATGGTAGAACTCCTATGGAAAAAATTACTTTTGGCTTTAGATTAGGAAAAAGCCAGCATTCCATACTTATATATGCAGAAGGTCTTTTATTGAGTAGTGTTTCAGGTTGTTTTCATTTAGATATAGAATAGGACTTTGTTTAATAAAGTTACAGAGATGTTTAGTAAAAAGGGCTACGTAAGTACTAGGACGAAGCAAATAATACAAGAGAGCCTTTACCAACTGCAGTATTCATAGAGGTTAATGCTTTCCCTAACTTTTCCTTCTCAATCAATTTTCTACTTTCCTTCTGTGAGTTCCCAGCTTTCAAACTGATTATCCGTTGACTTGGCACTCTCTAATTTTGACACATTTTCCTTATTGTCCTCAGCTTGACATGAAAGCTCTCTGCAACTCCTTCATTACAAAGCAGTGATCTTCTTGTGTAAAGGCATAAACTGACGTCATTTTTCATGGAAAAAAATAACATTTAATTTTGTTTAACTAAGGAAATAAAGACTGAGGGTAATACAGGGAAAAATTCTATTTTCAGAAGTACAGATTCTTCCACTTGATTTCTCACAGCCATTTTCTGGACAGGCTTCTTTTACCAGCGTGAGCACCTGTTAACTGTTACCAAATTTTCCAGTTCGTTAAGAAAGTTCTTGTCCTACTAATATTAATGTGGGTGGAATAATGAATCACAAGTGAGGAGGAAGAGCCTCATCCTTTCCCTTAATTATGGAGGGCAATAACACTGTGAAAGGAGCTAATGGCCAGAGATACATCTGTGGTGGAATTCAACTTCTGAAGGCAATTTTGTCTATCAACAAATCCTAGCTATTCTGGATCTTGCAGATTAATACAAGGTGTTTGAAAATAGGTCTTCCCAATATGCTGTGTCCTGTCAGCATAGGAAAACTACTATTCCAGTAGTTTTCAGTGGCTCCTTGATTTGCAAAAATTTTGTAGTCTTCTCTGGATCTCTAGGAAAATTTTGCATTCTTGATATATATTTGAAACCTCTTGGAGTGCTGGCCTTCACTGTCAGCTGCACAGCTCTGTTGATCCCATGATTATGGTCTTGTTCTGAGCTGTGCATTTGCACTCAGATTATTTCTGAGCACACACCATTACTCTCAAGATGAGAACTAAGCCCTTTTATCCCAGAAGCATCCCCATTTGAGCCACAGTGCAGCAGTCAGGATAAAGCAGATGACCTTTCTGGGTATCCTGTCTCAAACCTAAAAGTAATGCAAAATCATAACTTATACAATGCATGTTAAACAAACAAATAAAGATCCATGTTTCAGCTCAATGAGGTGTCAGTGACATAAATTTCCACTCAAGGATGTTTCACTAGTGCAAAATGTGTGGGCAATTCATCCATAATGTGGAAATTTTGCATTTTGTGTTTTAGAGTTTGATCTGTGTAACTGTTGACTTTTTTAAAAATCAAAATCATCCATGCCTGCTGTGGGTTTGACTTTTTATAATTTGATGGACTGAAGAAATATTATTGTGGCTTTTCTATCCACCATTCCTTCACTGCTGATCAGAGAGGCAAGATGACTTCTCTACATATTTTATTCTCACTGTTTTATGCAGAAATGCTGTGAACATTTCTCAGTCACTGCAGTTCTGAAGCTAAGAAGGCATCCTAGGATTTCATCATAAATATTACCTAGGGAAGAAAGGGTGATTCTTGTGCTTTTCCTATCTTACTCAATATGTGCAAATGGCTTATAAAATACATTGAGAGATTGGGGGTGAGAAAAGCATTACTTTCCATTTCATTTGGTTCTGGAAAAGCAGAGGAATGTAAGCCAAGTTTTTCTACTGCCAAGGAAATTCAGTCTTATTAATAGTCTTTCTAAGTGTTTAGTGAATTCATCTTGGTGGCACTACTTATTAACTAAGTCCTAGTGCAGCATGAGCTGAAATAGAATAATTGGTAATTCATTGTAAACATGACTAGTTTTATGTCCATTTTTCATTTCTTCTTGACTGGTGTTTAGTGTTTATACTCTACAGTAATTGGCTCCTTTCCCATCTTTCAGCTGTGGGGCTTAAGGAATTTCTTTTCCAGGGTGAGGTGTGTGTCCTGCATTTAAAGTGTCCACCTTGAAGTTTGTGGAAAACTCCTTTTTGTTTTCAAAATACATCAATCAAGTTTCAAACTCAGGATACCAGACACAGAATCAGATTTTTTACTGCTTTCTCTGAGGTGATAGCTTGCATGGTGAAAAGTGGTGATAAAGGAATGTGTGTTAAATGTGAAAAGCATCTCATAACAACAGATAAAATAATTGAACACAGAACAGGAACATGCCAAAAGCTAATATGATATTGTGGTGAATTAACCTTGACTAGATGCCAGGTGGCTGCTCTACCAAGCTGCTCTACCACTCCCCCTCCTCAACTGGACAGGGTGTGAAAATATGACAAAAACCTCATGAATCAAGATAAAGGGCTGAAAGAGATCACTTATCAGTAACTGTCATGGGTAAAACAGACTCGAAGAGAGAAAATTAATGGAATTTATTGATAATTAATAAGAGAATAGGATAATAAAAACCAGTCTAAAAAGCACCTTCCTCCCTCCCTGCCTTCATACCAGACTCAACCTCACCCTCGATTCCTCCACCTCCTCTGCCCTGGCAGTGCAGGGACACAGGGAATGGGGGCTGTAGTCAGTTCATCACACATTGTCACTCCTTCCTTCTCAAACTGCCCACTCCAGTGTAGTGTCCTTCCCATGGGACACAGTCCTTCACGAACTGCCCCAACAGGAATACTTTCCACAGGGTGAATTCCTTCAGGAAGAGGCTGCCATAGTCTGGATCCCCCATGGGGTCACAAGCCCTGTCAGCAAACCTGTTCCAGTGTGGGCTCCTCTCTACAGGGCTACAGGTATTCCCAGGAAAACTGCTGCAGTGTGGGCTCTCCACAGGGTCACAGCTTCCTGCTCTGTCCTGGGGTGCTCCACAGGCTGCATGTGGATAACTCCTCCACTGGGTACTTCTGTGGGCTGCAGGAAGACATCCCTCCTCACCATGGTCTGCAGGGGAATCTCTGCTCCTGAGTGCCCGTAGCACCTCCTGCCCCTCCTTCTTCACTGGTGTCTGCAGGGCTGCTTCTCTCACATATTTTCACACCTCTTTCCCAGCTACATTTGTGTATCATGTTTTCCCCTTCTTAAATACGTTATCCCATTGGCACTATCAGTGTAGCCTCTTGTGATTGCTTCTTGAGTGAGGTGATGAATCAAGACTCTTTGACTCCATTATCAGAAGGCTTGTATTGTTTATTAAAATGACTCCATTGTTCAGAAGGCTTTTGGGCTTTAGGTGCCCACGTTCAGAGCTAACATGCTTTCTCCTTCATGGTCAGTACAAGACTGCTGGAATGCTTAGAATTCCAAGATAAGAATTGTTCACCTCATAGGTTAAGAAAGAGAGACAGTTCTCATCTGCTCTGTGGGAGACAGAACAGCCATGTCCTTGAAACCACACACACAAAGATTTGTTTTTCTACAAATCTGCTTAGAAGTGAGCTTTCCCATGGAAGGAAAAACTCAGCAAGTTTGCATATAAGAAACTTATAAAATGTCCAATGACAGTAGCCCATAAGCTTGGCCTTGGCCAGTGATGGATCAGTTCTGGAGCTGTGTGGAATGGCTCTGTTGGACATGGGGGAAGCTTCTGGCATCCTCTCACAGAATCCAGCCTTGTGGCTGTCCCACTACCAAAAACTTGCCAATTACATCCCACACATGTACAATGAAAGAAAACCCTTCAGAGAAAACCCCCATCCAGCCTAGGTTATGCATTCTTCCCTTTCCACCCTCCTGTGTGTCACCAAAGCTTTCTATATGGTGAAGCAAATTATTTCTAGAGGTCAAAATTTCTGTTTCTTGCATTTTTTTTCTGTTTGAAAGCTAAGAAAAGGTCAGAGAAGGAGAAAGAGCTTGTAAGGTTTAATGGCTGGGTTAAGCATGAACATGATCAGGGTGCTTGGGTATAAGTCTTCTCTATGGTAAGGATCAAAAGAACCATGCTTTATTTAAATAATAATGCATACAATGTACTGTTGTAATGTCATTACAACCTAGTGTTAAAACCTTCTTCTTAATGCAGCAAAATGTTTTCCATGATTTAAACATTTAAATAAGGGGTTTTTTTATTAAACCAAGGTTAGTATATATAGTATATATTAGTATCCACTAATATAGTAGATACTAATTATAGTATCCACTTTTCATATGCATAATATTTTCTCTTTTCTAAAGAAATTGATCAGAGTACAAGCTTTACAGAAACTTATTCAGAAAGTAGCATTTCTCACATGGTAGTAGAGGATGTCTTTGTGAAATGAATGCATTCAAGGAGATTGTTTCTCTTCATTTTGCAGAACAGAAAAAGAACAGGGTTGCAGGAAATATCTAAGATACTAGCTCATCTACAAGGTATTTTTGAAATAGAAAGGCGTAGGAAACAAAAGTAACTGATGAAAGATATGCTCCTTTGCACCTGTCTGTTTTGAAGGAAACTATTTACTAAAAACTGCTATTCCCAAAATGCTACCTGGGTTTTACTGTATTATGGTTCAGCGGACGAAGTGCATCACTAATTGTATTTGGGTTTTCTGTTAATTTTCACTACACTATTCTCACAGAGGAGCCTAGTATATTTTTAAAACATTAAAGTTTACAACCAGCTTACCTTCATTCCTTTGTGCATTACAAGTCACCCTTTAAAAAAGATAGAATGCATCTTTAGTTGGTATAAATTCACTGCCCTTATTGATTGCAATAAATGTTTACAATTTATATCACTAAATGTCTGGACAGTGAGCTTTCCTTCAGTTGTAAATACAGTAAACACACTGTAATAGTAAAAGAGATAGACTGTAAATACAATCAACACTTCCCTTTACTTGTTCAGAAAGAAATATAATCATGAGTTTAAGAGTACATGGTATAACTTACACTTGAAGAACTTAATGTCCAATGTGCTCTCATAGAAAGCTCAATGATTACAGTTTATTCATTGAAGTAATTGTGAACATGTAATTATTTCTTCCATTACTAATAATTACCTACCCATTTTACTTAGACATAAAAACCAAGACAAAAAAAAATTAAATTAAGGCAGCCTGAAAAAGAGGAAAAATGTATGTTCTTTAGTTGTGGACTCTAAAATAAAATATACAGAGCCAATGGGCCAAAAAATTGCTTTTGCTAAGCAGTTACATAACCCTTATTTCAACTTTCTGTAGAACTCCAGTGAAATGGAAATCTGCATATTTTGCTTTTTTTTTCTTTCTTTCTTTCTTTTTTCCTGACTGACTTGCCTAGTATCTCATTATGTTTTGCAACAGAAAGTGTGCCTGTGTAGAGTGCTGGCTTTCGTATCAGTGATTTTCTCTTGTGAATATTGATACCATTACCCATGCAGAGAATTGAAGCTGCAAAGATGGAACTTCCAAAGGTATCTGTAGAAATGAAAGAACAAGTCCTACTGAAAACCTTAGTCTTTGAAAAGAGCTATTATCAGCTTGCAACAAATGCCATTGTAGGGAAAGATAAAGCAGTGCTGTAAAAAAATACTGATTAGAGTGTAGGTGCTTTGGGACAGGGACTCTTTCCTGGACTACAAAGTTGGGAAAGAAGTTCGGTTCCACAGTCTGTAGTTTATCTAGATGAGAATATTAACTCCTTTTGCCTAGGACCCATTTTTCCAGCCTGAACAGTCTTTGTTTTCAGACTTGATGCTGTAGATTGGGTGTCTAGGTACTCTCAGAAATAATAGATAATTGAACACCCCAAAAGAAAACATAAGACATATTCATGCCACAATCCCTTCTTTTTATTTTGAGTTAAATGGTTAAGGAAGAGAGAAGTCTTTGGTACACTAAAATGTTTAGCTCTAATTCTCTACTTTCTGGAAAAGTTGTCTTCCAGATCCTTGTCATAAGAGAACTGGCAAACTCTCTGGGTATATTTACTGGATCATGCCACAGAACTGATTACTTCATACAAACAGTAGTGGAGCAGAGATCCTTTCTAACCTTCCAAGCCCCTCCCCTCTTCCCGTGGCAATGGGGCATTGAACTCTCTCATTTGTTTTTCATGCAAGCATTAAAAAAAAAAAAAAGAAAAAAAAAAATCAGCATCA
Organism: Dicaeum eximium; assembly: GCA_013396995.1. Taxonomy (NCBI): domain Eukaryota; kingdom Metazoa; phylum Chordata; class Aves; order Passeriformes; family Dicaeidae; genus Dicaeum; species Dicaeum eximium. The sequence goes on along the minus strand of VWZP01002293.1, from coordinate 34,137 downwards.
TCTCTAAAGCTTTCTTCCCAGGAGCACCTGAACCGAAAGCAAAGTTAAGTGTATTAGTTAGTCAGATTTTTGGATAACCTAGTTTCAAGTAATAACAGCATAGAGTTTGTAAATGACAGTTTACAGTGAAGTATTTATCCTAAAAAATTGAACAAATCATAGACAATTTTTTTTTTCCTCTGAAATATACTGAAACCTATTAAGTACAGGACAGATTCTGTAAGTGTGATAGCAGCATAGCTCTTCAGAGTAAATAAAAAACAATCATGGGAACCTTTTCAAAAAGTTCATGGCATCTTTTCAGCATCGTTGCTAACTTAATGAGTATTTTTCAGTATAACTCATGCTGAACACCATGGGAGGAATCAATTGTGACAAGCAGGAGGACTAGTTACTGGGATGTCATCAGATTGCTCATAATCACATATTTCCCTGTGGATTTGTGCTTCAGTTCACACTCCTGAAGTCCATTCACATTTTAATGTAATTAAACCTTTGCTGTATCTGTTTGGTTGGTTGTATTTAATTACACCAACAATGTGTATTTTAAAACAAACCTAGTGTGATAAACCCAAACAGTATCCAGATCTGTTTCCAGCATCCATCCTTCTCATTCTTCAAAGTAAATTTCTTTAAGACAGCCTAGGTACTTTTCCCATGCCCCAAATTTCTCTTCTTTTTTCTTGCTTAGCTGTTCAAATCCCACAGCCTCACCAGTATTTGAGCAGTGCCAACCAACCTGATGGTTGGGTCATGCCTCCCTCTTTTACTGGATTTCTTCTCCAAAGTTAAGGAGGAAATCCTAAATGGAGCTACAGCTTTCTCCCTCTAACATACTCCTAGCTTGCTGCATTTGCTTTTTTTAATTCCTTTTTTTTAAACATCACTGAGGTGGTAAAAAAGCATTTTACAAAAAACGCCTGATCAGAGACAGAACGCCTTCAGCAGCAGTAAAAATTATAGAAGGAAAAATAGTAAAAAAACATTTTGGGACATCTGACCTCACTAGAGACAGCATTTCTGTGGTTCATTTATCACTAGAAGGTGATAGTTCTCTATCAAATATTACCTTCCATTGGAGGAAAAGCAGAGAACAAAGAGAAAATGTGCTCAGATTCCAATTTTTAACTTTTCCTTCACTTTTTTTACAGATCACTATAAGGTCTCAGTTATGAAGCTAAATCATGCACTCAAGTGCATCAAGGCTTGATGCCTCTTCTGATCAGGTTTCATTTGTGTGTGATGAAATTTCTGCACTTACTCAGGCAAACTGAAAACATCACTGTTGATTAGTGATTTTTAAGCAGAAGGCTTTCGCAGTGGAACTATGTGTATGTGAATTTAAGTGAGGCTTTTGTCACCTGTGAAAGATACCCTGGCTTATAAACATTAATGAAATTTAATTTTTTTTCAGATGAGAAACAAAATACAAAGATAAAGAATAATAAAATCTAGATAGATTTGTTGAAATTATCCTGTATTTAAATAATTATTTGTCACTCTATTTGTAATAAGTTCTCCCTTCATTAGTCAGTCCTTCATTCCTAAAGAAAACTAGGCAAACCTCTTTTTATTCAACACCTCAATTTGTCTGTAACATTAGAATTCTTTCAAAAAAATAGAGTGATATCTAAATTTAAGGGATATTGGCTTAATTTTCCTTGAGGGGGAATTATGTATAGAATTTGATAGGTTTCTTTGCAGAAATTCTGAGAGACAGTGATCCAAATGAACAGTTTATACAATATATTCTGGCTTCTTCGTCCCTGGTTTGTTGTGATGTAACAGAAGTCGTGCTACTTAGAGTTCTACTGAAAATCTGAAACATCTGTACGTGTCAAACAGATTGTCTTCCCATAAAATTATAATGTGACCCAACAGCATTTATCTTCATTAAAGGTAATATATTTTGTATTCTGTATGTACTTTTCATAATGACATGCAGAGTCCTAATAAATCTAAAACAGGAGTACCATAAATTTATTTATATTTTTTTAATTGTTTAATGTCTTGCTTATTACTGCTATTAATGTTGTCTGGTTTCAGTAGCTTGTGCTAAGCCAGTAGTATTTTAATTTGCTATTATTTTTCATTTTACAGAAACTCTGGCATCTGTCCCATCCAAATCCTTTTTCCTTACACATCTTAGCAGTTTGGCTTTAGATCTTATACCATGAAGGAGAAAGTTTCTCTATGTCCAGGTGACTGCTTATGGAAAATAAAAGCCACAAACAAAAAGACAAAAAAACCAAACCAAACCAAAACCAAAGCAAAACAACAACAAAACCTCCCCCCCCCAAAAAAAACCCAAAAGCCAAAAAACCTCACAAGCCATTTTAATAAGATTCACCTCTAAAAATAGGTAATCAACTGAGACTCAAAGTCCTGAGCTCTTGCACTGAGCATGCCATGACTTTTAAAAAGATGTTCCTAAGGAGTGACAGAACTGCTCTGTGATCTCTGAGACATGGAGTATGTCAGTATTCAGAACATCTTATTTTATCATTTGTCATGTCTTGGCAGAGAATAGAGTGCCAGGTATGGGAATTCTGATGCTTTTGCCACTAACAGAAACCCTAAATCGTCAGCATGTCTAAGGCAACAAAAGCTATTTAATCTGATCACTCAGTTCTAGATTTCATCTTTTCAGGAGCAAATGGATTTCCTACAAAACTTCTGACTGGCAATGCACAGCTAAGACACTAGAATAGTGCACATTTAATATTAAATTTTAGACATTTAAATTCACTGGTTATTAAAAATTTCAGGCACACAAGTAGCATTAAATCTGAATTCTATAAGTACACGTGGTGTTCCTAAGTACGAACAGATCCTCCTGAGACACAGTCAAGTCACTTAGTTAGCAAAATCTTTAGTTAACCCTGCATATTTCCATGAATTCCAAGGGAAAAAAAAATTTCTCAAAGATGCAGATGTTCAATCAGTCAAAAATGTTCACAGACAATTGGAGTGAAAGAAGTGTTCCTGGAGGCTGTTGGGTAAGGCTCTGCTTCCATCCTGTTGTAGTAGATTTCCTGCTCAGTGCAGGTGTCCTCATCTTTGGAAACCTCCCAGGAAAGCAGACCCACAACTTCACCATTGTAAAAATTCACTCCTACTCACATTTTGAATATGAGAATTTTTTGGTTGCTGCTCTATTCCTTCCCCCAAGAGCTAATCTCAGTGAATACTGGGGTCTCTGAGGTGCATTGGGGTTTGTCTGCTGGGCTGGTTCTTGCATGGACATGCAGAACTGATCTGTCCTTCTGTGAAATTACTGCCACTTCCTATCAGTCTTAATCATGCATAATATTTGTATGTTTTTGTGTCCTAATAATTACTGTGATAAAGAGACAACTTATCCTTCTAAATGCTGTCACTCAGGTTATACTGTTAGACTCTTCAGAGAGACTAATTAACCTGAGCAATCTGGCATGAAATTCTGGTTTACTCTGTTTTTAAAAAACCTTTAATCAGTGAATCACAAAAACACCTGGTAGAGGGCAATTTTATTCTCATTTATTTTGCAAACTGATTCCTCGTTCACTTACTGTGTGATGGTGAAAGAGTTAGTTAAAAAAAAAGCATGACACTGACATTTAAATAATTCTGAAGAACTAATAATCATGTATTAAAAACAAAACAAAACAAACAACAAACAAAACCTTCTATTCTGCTGGCATTTAATTATTCTTAACTTCTTTTTTAAATGACAAAATTTAAAAGCTATGTTGAAATACTGGGAGAAATTTCAAGTCTGGAAAGTCTCCAGAAATTCATGTCAGAGATCTGTCTCTGAGAGAGCACTTTTCTATGATATAAGAAAAAAAAAATCCTAAAACAAGAGGTATAGTTATCCTTCTTCATTTTCATTAACTTTTTTTCTTAAATAAATTTTATTTTTATTTTTCTGCGTGATTGTTTTGTTGTGCTTTAAACAACAAAAACAACAACAAAAAGGGTTTTTTTGTGGCAAAAGAGTACTTTTTCCATTATAGTGGATATGATTGCTGTAAGAAGGTATCCTTGGTGTTCATTACATCCTCAGAGGAAAGGGTATCATGTATTTTAGTATTTCACCACTGACCAACTGATAACTTATGTGTATATTTTGCAGAGTTAGAGATTTGTTAGGCAGAATATGAATGGTCAGGGATGGATTTTTAAGTGCTGCAGTTTATTTATTTATAACAGGATATTATTCCAGAATTTAATCAGTTAAACCTTCCTGATGGTGAGTTTTGGGATGATCTATGCAGTCTCTATGGAGTCATTTTTAATGAATAATCAGGCAATTATTTGCTATTTGTGTCTACGTCACAAATCTTTAATGAATTTTCTGGTGGCACCTAATTTTAATAGTAAACCAATGTAGATTAGAACAAAGTTTTTTTGGAAATAGGTATAGCATCTACATTACTACAAACCAAATTTATTTCAACTACTATTATTGCAGCGAATAGCAAATGGAATTATGAAAATGAATGCTTAAAGTCATCAGTCTTTCTGATACACACTGACATTAATGCAAATATCCATGATGTAGGAGGAACAATCATGAATACTGGAAGTTCCAACATGGCTGGAAGTGGGAGCTAGAAAACCGGATTAGCTGTCAGGCAAACATTTTTATAGAGTGATTGTTTAACCTTTGGAAGAATGATGGTGGTGGGTTCTCTTTTATAACAAAGACGGCTGCGTGGGTTCCAGGCAGCCAAGGTCAACCCACTACAAGGAGTTTTTCCTCCTCAAAATATTCTCCAGTTTGAATAAAAATAGTTTTAAAACTGTCTTGTAGTTAGTTTTATGTAAGTGTTGTGATATTAATGGATCTTTTTTGTTTTGGGATTTTTTAATTGTTGATAAACAGTACAAAATACACTGACAGTTTCAAGTCCTTAAAGCTGAAGACAGTACTGCACAGTATTACAAAACTACATTTTGAATGTCTTCCCATTGAATATTATTTAACAATATGTTAGTTTTTAAAAGATAAAATGAATACGACATTGTTTCGTCTACTCTGCCTCAGATGCATAGAAGATTTTCAGCTGATCTGACAAAACAGTTACTCTATTTTGAATTTTCAGGGAGAATATTTCTGATTGTGAAAGAACATTTTTTATTTCTCATTTCAGTCTTAATATTTTAAAAAAGTATACTTCTATTTAACATGCATAATAAATTATAGTCTCTGATAGTCTCAGTACTTTCTCAAAGCTCTATGATTATCTTATGGACCTTTGGAGATTAAAGTTTTGATTAGAAATATTAGGCTTAAAATAAATCTGCCTTTTGCTATTTATTCTATTGGATTTTTTATCTGGATTCATTTGATCTGTCTCCTTTTTTCATCTTAATCTGTACATTCCTCTGTATTTCCAAATGCAAAAGACTAAATGCATTGTTAGACTCGGGCTAAGAATTTATCCTCTTCCCTGCCACTCCCTTCTTTCTCTCTATCTCAGACAGATTAGAGGTCTGCCTTCTTTATTTCCTTCCCTTTTCAAATCATTTGACTTCAGGAATTTAGAGTCTGAGATTCAGATAAAACTCTAGTGGTTTAAGTTTTTTGGTGTTTTCCATTTTAGCTCTGCTACAGTGTTGCAAAGAACATCAGCAAAAAGTTTCAGTGCTGAATCTACAAGGTGCAATCCATTTCTGTAAAACAAATAGATATTTTGGGGGGGAAAGACTATGAGCAACTGTGGCTCAAATCTAGCCCTAAATTTGAGTAACATCTGCAAGGCCGAAACACAGCCTTTCTTCTCTCCCATCCTTATTTATGATTACTTGCTTGGTGATTGTGCCAATAAATATGTAACTGGAAATTTTGTTACCTTTTCTCTGAGTAGAGAATTTAAGTGTCTGAGGAATAGGAACTTGTCTATCTCATATATAAACAGCCATTTGTCTATTAAACCAAAAGAATTTTACAAAGTGCTAATCCCAATGATGTCTTTCAAGCCTGCAGGCAATTGTTTGTGGTTTTATTGATGGTTGTAAATAGTCTATCCATTCAAAGCTCCTGATTATTTCTTTGTCTTTGGGCAAGGACAAAGTAAAATAATTCACTCTTATCATTCCTTTATGATAGGAAATATGAATTAATTAAAAAATTGAAGTATATTCAAATTTTTCATAGATTACAATTACATGGGCATAGAGTTAAAATGTACCTCTAAGATCTCAGTATGAGTGTGAAAACTTTCTGTTGGACATATTTTGCGCATTGAATCCTGCAGTTGTTTTGAACAGTAAAAAAACACTTTAATATAAGCATACCAGCAGTGTGTGTGAATTGGGAGTCTTTCAGTCTCAGTCACCTTTTAGCACATACTTGACAGACTATTTTTTTCTGTATGGGCACTGTTTATATATATTAAACATTCACAGTTTTCCTTTAGTCCTCTGGCATTTTGAGTTTATTGATTGGATTAATATTTCTAAAGATGTGATGGCACTTCCTGAGATATCTAAGAAAATATATGCCTTTATCACTGCATTTTCCCGCGTAAAACCTAAAATTTAGATGGAGAAAAACAGTAAGTAATATCTTTGGTTGCACAGCACTGTATATAACCTCAGTTTATTTTTTATTGTGAAGTGGCAATATGGCTTATGAAGCACAGCTTGAGCATGGGAGAGAAGTGTGACTGTCTTTGTCTGATGTGCCAGCAGCCTGCTGCATCTCTCAGGAAAAAACACCAGACTGGTGGTGTCTGTTACTATTTGTAGGATTAACACCCCATGTTAATTCCAGCTGCTGCTCTAGTCATTGTGTTCCTGGTAGCCAAATGAATGATTCCTATGCCCAGTTAGGGCAGCTGTGTGTCAACTTGGCATTTAAAAAGTCCTTCTTGAATCGCTCAGAAACATTCTCTGTGCATCAGAAGTCCCTTTCCCTATGTGTTTATAAGAGTGGAATAGTACGAATAGCAGATACATCGTGGTTTGTATGTAGATGATATGTGGCTTACTGTGATTTAATTTTTCATGCTAAAAATACTCCTGCTCTTCATTTGCTCGTGCAGGACATTTTCTGGCTTTTCCTGCCTAGAAGCATAGTGTGTGCAGTGAGACTAAGGAGGATTCTAGTGAAAACACTTTTCGTTCTTTCCATTTTGCATCAGTCTGGAGGACTGATCTCATCTGGATGGCAAAGAGTCCTGGTATCATCAGCACTGCTGAGCCTTTTGAGTGCCAGAGGCAGCCCGAGTGACTCAGAGCTGAGACAGTAGGGCTTTTGAGAGCTGCCTCTGGGGCAGAGCCACATGGAGTCTCACAATCACTGTGCTCTCAAACACAACAATAAAGCTTCACAATGCCTGTGTGTGAAAATACCAAACTCCGAGGGGGTTGCTTTCTCATACCGATAAGAGCTGTGAATGGTGCAAAAGTTCAAACCCACATAGCTGGGTTTATTTTCCTCATGACTGAAATCGTAATAACAGATTTCAAATCTCTGATTTAATTCCCAAACCTGGCTGTTTCAATGATTTCTTCCAGATCTCCCTGTCTTTATCACAGTTGCCTCCAGCAACAGAGGCGCACCTGCCAACATGAGTCAGAAAAAGTTAGCAGTGCAGCGCTAATGAGAAGCACTCTATTAATCACCATCTTGCTGACAAGCTTGTGTGTGATGTACGTGTGTGGGCTGCTAGCAGATTTGCACCTTGTGTAAGTATATACATAACACACAAGCCTGGGATTTCATTAATATCTATAAAATTTCTGTTACAGTAAGGAGTCTCTTCAGGGCAGCTTATTATACCAGACCCAGATGTCCCAAACAGAAAACAAGCTAATGAACAAAAAATGCTCTGTTCATCCTTGTATTCTCTTGGTGTCAAGAGATTCTATGTTTTTTACAAACTCTTTTTTGTTTGCTTTTGAAAGCCTTTTTGCAGAACAATTGTTAGTCCTCTAAACAAATAATTCAAAATTTCATGTGGTGTTTAGGTTTTTTTGTTAACTGAAATATTTAATTCTATGTATTCTGCGAAGTATTTGGGGTAGAGAACACCTTTTCTTTTTTTTTCCTCCATAACATTATAATTAACTTAAAAGTGAAAATCTAGAAGTTTCTCTTCCACATTTTGCCTGAGTGATCTGATAATGTCCTTAGGTCCTGCAGTTCTATTTCTTTTTGTTCAGCCTTTCCTTTCTTCCTTGCCAATAGGCCTTTTGGCTTTATCTTTTTTCTAATGACGGACATTTTTTATTTCTCTGGCTATTATCCTCTCCTGAAATTAAACTCTTACTCATTTCATAGAAGGGAAAATACCAAAAAGAAAATTCCAGAGACATAGGACAGGGCTGAATAGCTGCTGAGATTCACTGAGTGCAGAACTCCTACCCTAGTGTATCAATTGCCTTAATCTGGAAAATGAATTATGAAATTTCCAAAACTGGAGTACCACAGTGCTGCATGCTGCTGTGTGGCAAAGCACCCCAACATGAAGAAGAAGGTTGTCATTGTTCATGCAAGCTCCTCCCTGACAAGATTGTGTTTTTCTGGTAGGTCTGAATATTAGTTTAATTATTATGATTCGAGTTACTTCAGTTTCTTAAAATTCCTGTAGTTAACCTGTGATTTTTAGTTTTTTTTTAATGAAGTCCCAGGCTTCAACTTAGGGTGTAGCTGAGGAAAGCAATGAGGCAGATTCAGCTGGTTTTTTAACTTTACCACATTTAATGTGGTAATGTTGTCAAAAATCCAACAAAAAATTCACTTGGTTTTTGTACATTTTAGACTAGAAAACCACATAATGGAACCATTCTTATACCTGTATCCACACATCTACAGTTGCTGATAAGAACCCTAGAAGGGGTCAGAGGACAATATTAGAAGTATTTTCCTTCAGTAATTAAATATTATTCTAAATATATTTTGAATTAGAGGAAATAACGAGAGAGAAAAATGTGTGATATTCAAACAGACATGAGAAGCCTTCGTAGGAACAAATAAAATGCTTAAATTGTTAATGGATTATACAGTTTTGCTTTGATTTTACAGTTTTCTGATGGGATAATATATATTGGGGAAATCACATTATTGTAGTGCTTTCAAGTGTATGAACTTTGTTGTGCTAAGATAGATAGATATATATATATAAGGAAGAAAATAAATTTATGTGCATCTTGTTGCCCCATGTCTCAGGGGTCACCAATGGTTGCTGTTGGGGTCACGNTCATGGAAGGAAAAACTCAGCAAGTTTGCATCCAAGAAACTTATAAAATGTCCAGTGACAGAACTATTCCAGTAGAAATTACCTGCAGAAAAAAATTCTATTTCAGATTTATATTGGGGGAAAAAAAGGTATTAAGAGGACTACATTATGAAGAGCGTGGGATGTACAGTAGTCCCTTGATGTGGGGAAATGATTTCTATAATCAGCTGTACCTGTACAGAAGAACTGATGGTTTGACTTGTGATACAAGAATCAGAGCTCTGGGGCTCCATCACTGCTGTTGATATCTCACCTGAAGTGATTTCCATTCGGGCACTTATGGGCTGAGATACACTGGCAAAAGAACATCTGCTGTGAGCTCTATTTTAGGGAGCAGGCCTATCAAACACCAATTATCTCTTACCCTGTACTAAATCACAGCAAGAGAATCTTTCATTGTGGCCACCTTTGCTGTTTTGTGCAGGTTAGGTGATAGGCCTGATATTATATTAATTAAGTATATTAATTATCAATGGTAGGAAGAAACAAATTGCTTAAGAACATGTTTAGAATGAATTTTATATTCCTCCAAGATATTGATAGATGTTCTTCTCTTCTAAGGTGCCTGTTATCAGCCAGGGAAGCACACAAACAAAATCTCGCTTTTCAGGGATCACTAAACTTCAGTTGCTACTTGTCATTTTGCTTTTATTCATTTTTTTTTCATGCACAGTCAATACAAGCCTTTCCAGGAATGTTAGTGAGGATGTTCTGTGGCAGCCTCCTGCAATGGCAGCAACAGTTCAGCAAAATGTTTGTTGGGCTGCCTCTGCAGAAGATGTGTCAAAGCAGTTTTATTACTTATGATAAGCATGTTTTACTCTAAATAATTTAGGACAACAAAAGATAAAATTTGAAGATAAAATTTGCTTTCAGATCTTTGCTAACACTTAGTTTTTTATATAAGATATAGTCATTGCAATTAGTGTTTGAGATAAAAAGGACAGATAAATTCAGAACTTTGGTGTGCTCATATGTCAAACTCATGTCATAATGTTATTCCATATTATTTTAAAGGAAAAACAAACAAAAAACAAAACAAAAAAGGGCTGTTGGAATTTGGGAAGTTGGGAAGTTTTCCTCACTGTAAAGATAATATAATAAAAAAAAAATTAAAAATTTGTTTTTAAATAAGATAAATGTTCCTTTTAAAAAGGAATATGATATATTTTCTCTTATTTGTCCATACCTTTTCCATTTCAATCAGGATGAAGCACAGGCACAGTCTTTCTGAATATATGAAAATTAGGCTATCAGTCTTTTTGTTTATGTGTTGTATTTCATATTTTCACTAAATCTAGCATTTCTGCAATTTCATTTCTCTTTTATAGTCCCATCCTTCCTCACATAATCACTTTACTGTGAAAAAATTCTAGTTCATAAAAATACTGATTACTCTTTGACCTATGTTTTCAGCATATTCCATGTCCATTGTACAATACAGAAATTATTACTGAATTTTTTACCTGTTCTGAAGAGAAATAGATACTAATATACTAATTTATAAGCAAAGGTTTGGCAGATAGATTTACCTTCTAATGGTTAGGAGTTTATTTGTTATAATAATAAATTTTTTGGCCTATTAGTTTGCAATTTAATTATAAATCCTTCTTACTGTAAATAGGTCTCCAAAACAATGGTGAACCACAAGAATCTATGTAACTAAAAGTATTGTATTCCGAAGAAGGAATTGTCATTAAATCTGGAAATACAATTCATTATATTCAGGGAATGGCTAGATGCCTAGAATCATAGAATATTATAGAGTCATAGAATATTTTGCATTTGAAGGGACCTTAAAGATCATCCTGGTTCCACACCCTGCCATGGGCAGGGACATTTTCCTTAGGCCAGGTCTCTCAGAGCCCCATCCAACCTGGCCTTGAACACTTCAGGGGGTGGAGCATCCAGAACTTCCCTGGGCAGCTTTAAAATTGTAACATTTTGTCTTCTTTTTTCAAGTTAAGATTTGCACCTTGTCATAAGAAACTTTGGAATTCAGAAGCTATCAAGGTAGAGTAAAGCAATACTGAGAAAAAAAAAATCTATATGTGTTTTATACAATATATGAGATACATTTTTGTGTAAATGCATATGTGTTTGTGGTTTTACATTTATGTAAATATCTCATGTAATGCCCTATGAAAGAGGATCACTTCATGGTAAGTGAAACATCAAAAAACGAAAAAAGAAAATATCAGGTTTCTTGACCAAATGATTTTTCTTTCCCATTGGATTTTTGTGTAAGCTGAATAAGTTTTATCACTTTCTGCACTGTTCTTGGTGCTGTCAGCTCAGCTTCTCCATGGACATCATCTGTCTTAATCCTGACATGTAGGCTGGTGTGGCTCTCTGCCATCATAAAAGAATTCATCTGCTTGTCTTCATGATTCCCTTGACTGTATTTTCCTTAAAGTGGGGTGTAGCTCTGTTTAATACTCATGGTGCTGCTCCATAGTCAGGAATTCTCCTTAAAGTTACTGTTTGAATATATAAATTATGTCAAAAAAAGAGCAAAAGTAATCAGGGACTTGAGTAATTGCATTCAGAAAGACATATATTAATATGAAGTATTTTAACTCTAAATCACATTTATTAGTCTACTATTTATTGCTTATAAAATATGGTAAGATTGAGCTCTTTTTTCCTCTCCATCATTTACTGCAGAATCCCCTTTTAATGGGCTGTGTTAATCTTCACGTATAGTATAAAAGGACCCAGGTGTTGGTCTGACTTCAAAGGCTATCCAAAAAACTTTACTAGATAAAATAAGTTTTATGGTGCAGTGCAGCTGTGCCAGATATCTCTTATTATTATTTGGTTTCAGTAACTGATTTAGAATGTTGTTTTATCGACCAACTTCTGTAGGCAAGTTTTGCTTTTCCTGATACTTCATATAGGAATGCACACGTTTTGAACAAATACTTAACAGTGGTTGGAAGCTGAAGGCTAAAGAAAGAAAAGCACAGTCTAAAAGAAAAGAAAGACATAGTCCATTAAGAAGATAAGTGATTATAAGTTTCACCTGCAATGGCAGGGTTTCAGATGGAAATTCGCCTTTATCTTGCTTTATACACACCTGAAACTCAGCCTCTGGCATCCTGCTCTGAGTTTTTCTTTTCCCCACAGGCCCAGCAGTGTTTTGCTGACCTGAGTGTTTATGTTGTTAGTATGTAGTAGAATACACACATCTTGATGTTTGAAAGACCTGTAGCTGAAGTCCAGCGTTATTCCAGAGTTAATCTACTGTTGGAGGGTGGCACAGATCGAGGCAGCCTGGAGCACACAGCTGGCACAGCTGGGACCTGGCTGTGCAGAGCCAGGCAGGCACTCCTCTGGCTGTGCTCTGAGCACGACATTCCTTCAGAAGATAAAGTTCCTTCCTTTTTCCTGCCTACTTTTTCTATTGAAATTACTTTACCTTTTTACCTTGTAGGCTTCCTTTCAAAAAAACGCATCCCACAGTTTCTTCCCAGCTCCTATGGAAGCAATTCAGTGAAGGAAAATACCTCAAAGAAAGCAGAATTTTTCCAATTTCACATGCCCAAGGCTGTTAAGTAAATCTATTACATAACTAGAAGTACAAAGTCCTCTAATTCTTTTAGGGTTGCCTTTGAAAACTACCTCTGGCATTTACTTTCTGTCATTTAACTCTCCTGGACCAGAGGAAATCCTTTAATAACCTGCATAGCACTAAAGGCCTCTCTCTGTGTGAAGAGTGCCTACTAGTGTATCAAAGATATTACTTATCTTGCTTGAACTGAAATTGTGTGTCAAAGCATAGTTACTAAGAAAAAGAAAATAAAATTATTTTCTTTCTGATTTTAAATATTATATAAATCCAGTTGGTCATTTCAGATGGTCCCTGAAAAAAGCAGAGGCAGACAGAAAAACTTATGATTCAGGGCTCTACTCTATGTTCACTCAAGTAAAAGGTACATTATTTAAATGATTACTCGCCCACACATTTCCCACTTCCATAATCTCCAAATGCAGGTGATTATAAATCAGGGACATCTATTTTTTAATATACAATTAAACTTGCTATAAATTTTGGTTTTCAAAAAACAATTCCTCACTTTGCATGCAAAATTATATTTGGTTTCTGCTATTCTATAAAGGGAGCAGCATTTCTCCTTCCTCCAGTTGTATTAAAGGAAAATATGTATGAATATACAGTATACAGTACGTATATATTTGTGTGTGTGTGTATGTATTTGTTTGTTTTCTATTAGTCTCATTATAATTCTGTATTGTTTCATGCAATAACATTATCAGAGCTTGAATATATAGACAGTTCTTAGTGACTGGTTCTTTGAAGATCCAAAGCAAAGTTGTGATTTTACACATTCATACTTTTATCCTGTTTCCTCGTTTAGGAGACACTTTCCTAACTTGGATGCTCTTCATTTTTACCAAGTACCATCTTACCAGTCTTTCCCTTTGTGTTTACAACATTCATAGTCATCACATTTTCAAACATGCAGAATTTAAATTTTGTTTCTGTTCATAGACATTGAAAAGAATAATTAAGTAATTAAGGGAACATATGGAGAGAGATTATTTTTTTCTATGCTGTGCTATAATTCCAACACATTTTCTTCCAGTTGAATAGTCTGTTGGTACAGAAGAAATCTTAACAATCTTTTGCATCAAACAAAGAAGAATGCTTCTACAGTTCTGCATTTCTATACCAACCTCACTGAAATATCACAGTGCTTTAAAAGTTATTTTCTTTCTACATGTGAAAGAAAGATTAACTGTATTTTAAAGGAATTAGTACTTACTGGTGCTAGAGTCATCTATGGACACCAAGTAAAATCCTGCTAAATAAGTATTTATGTATCTTTTAGAGGATACCTGTGAGAGAAGGAAATAACATTTATCCTCTTGCTATTTTAGCATACAAAGACAAAAAGTGACAAAATGCAATTCAGACTTGGGTTTCTGCTAGTGGATCTATTTTTGTGTTAATCAAATACACAAAGCTCTGTATGTGTGGTAAGTATGTCACATCTTCATATATATCAAGATCACTTATGATACTTTAAGCAATCTTTTTGTTAGTGGAATGGATTTTAGAGCCAAATCAGAGTTCACGACAAAAGACATATTTTGAAAATATTTTATATACGTTAAAGAACCATGATATAGCACTTTATTTGACTTATTTGTACATGAAATTGCTGTGACTCGAATTCTCTTAAACTACAACCTCTGTTCTATTTAGGTGTCAGGGTGTCTTGGAAGATGTGGTTTCATTGTGTTTCTTGAGACTTTCTGAGTATAAGAGGAAGTACCTGGAACAAACCACTTTTTTTATCTGGAATTTAAAATTCCAGCTAACTCATGGATTTTTGTTTTATAAGCCTATGAGTTTAACCTCTTTTCCTACCTGGAAAACATGAATAAAACTGCAGATCTCTGTTATCCATACTTTTTAGAAGATATAGAAATTAATTAATCTTACAGATTTCTTTCTCTTACAAATTGACATGAAATAGAAACCACTATAAATTCCACACTGGTACAACTTCTAGAAACAAATTCAGCAGCACGTAGCACTTTTTAGGTGACTGATAGGTGTTTCTTTTTTAATTTCCCTCCTATGGAAATTATGTAATAAATTCTACTTTATAACTCAGGATGACTGAAAGACTAATTTTAGCTCTGAAGTGTTTTTACATCTAAATTGATCAATAAATTAGATGGATTAATTAATTTCCGCTGTCAGGGCCAAGGACTGTAAGTGCATGTAACCTTGCTGATGTATAATTTATTAATTTTTCAAACAATAACTTTTTTAACTCTCTGAATATCCCTTCCATTTTTAAGTCTTTGAAAAGGCTTTTGCAAAGAATAAAATTTCATCCTATTAGGAAAATGTGCAAGTTCTGTCAGTAACACCGACCAGCACTAACCTGCAAAAAGATGAAAAAACTCAGGATAAATGCAATTTATTTCTGACAGCTGCATAAATTAGAAAAAGGTTTCCTGACAAATGAACATCATTACATTTTTCCATATAGCCAAGGTTTCACCTGATTAGAATGAAATTATGTAGGTGAAAATAGTAGAATTACTGACATGTGAACAAATATACAAGAATTCCCATTCACGGAA
Source organism: Dicaeum eximium (assembly GCA_013396995.1). Classification (NCBI taxonomy): domain Eukaryota; kingdom Metazoa; phylum Chordata; class Aves; order Passeriformes; family Dicaeidae; genus Dicaeum; species Dicaeum eximium. Next base: position 18,781 of record VWZP01002293.1, on the reverse strand, counting down.
TGAGAAATCTTTTATGTTTGGTGAAGCCTTTTGAAAATATTTAGCTTAAAAGAAGATGTTATTCTCCTGTTCAGAATTTTCATAAGTCACAATAAATTCTGAATCAAAAAAAGAAAAAAAAAGCCAGTACCTAAGGAAGCCCTGGGCTCTTTGCACACACAACAAATCCTGGAATATGATAAACCATCAGAACTCTTAGGAATCACGCCAAGGATTGTGCTACAAGTTCCAGCAATTCTGTCTCTCAGGAATAATTCCTTTAAAGAAACATATCTTCTAAAATGTCATGTTCTAATGACAAATAAATACAAGGGAAATTAACCATAGATAACTTGGTAAAAAATCTGAAACCATTCTGGAAAAATTCTCCAGAAATTAAGTATAGTTCTTCCAATTTCCTCTCTGTACTTCCTCATCTTCAGTTATGTTTCCTTTAAATTCCTCTGCACTGAAATGAAATTAAGTAAATGAAAAAATGCATGAGAAACCATGTAAAAATTACTTATCATGTATACATTCCTGACTATAGTTTGAGAAATAAAATGAACACTTTAGCAGGAAAACAGAATAAAATCCATTATACAGATTTTTTTATATGAAAACAAAAAATATACTCATGTAACTGTAATGCCCAGTGTATGTTTTCTATATAATGTACCATTTCAGAGTAGTCTGCTATATAATATTTGTATCATATTTGTTGCTTCTTCATTTTGCCCCAATGGTCCTCACTTACTGCTGAATAAGCAAATAACAATATTTCTAACTAAATTACTTTGGGATTCTTCCTGAAAACAGCTCCACTTCATCTGAACCTTCAGTATTTGTTTCTATTAAGCAAACACATTTACCTTGGGTTGATAACCCTTCATTCTGCTGATCTGTAAAAGCTTGTAGATAAGTTGATTTGTGATTAGTGGTCAGTCTGTTAGATAAAAGCCCTGGTTTGTGAGTTTGCATATCTGTGTTTTCACAGCTGATACAGGGCATGTATTTCCATCAGGACAGTTTGGAGTATTGAAAACTGACCAGTTTGTACATCCCCAGTCTTCTCTTTCTCATAAATAGGACATGTAGAAGTGTGAGTAATCTTTATTTCTTTCAATTTACACTTACAAAAGCACCCACTTGAAATTGCTGTAAGATTTATGAGGTTCTGATCATGATTTCTGCAAAGTGTAACTCGTGTCAGTAGAGATAACTGAAATTTTTTTTAGGGATGTGTCTTGGTCAGCTAATCAAATGGCCATATACAGAAGTAAAAAAAAAAAAAAAAAAAAAAAGCTGGTCATTAGTAAAATATGATTCTTACCATTTCCTCTTTTCATTATTCTCTCTTCTAACCTACCCTCACTTATTATGCTTCATGATTATTAGTGAATTTTTGCCCTTCAATCTCTGGTTAAGAAACTATTTGAAGAATATCAATATAAAATTAATTCATGAAATATTTGAAAAATACTTCATTTTTTAAGACTGTAGGAAGTAGAAAATACGTGCATGATGACAGATCTTCCTTTGGCCATATCTTAGTGAGCAGTTGTGAACTTCCAGGAATTAGTGAATACCAGGAGACTTCAGTATACCCCATTCAAACCAAAACCTTACCACCTGAAATTTTTTTCACCGTACCTGTGTTTCATTTGTTCTTTAGTTACAACAATAGGGTGTCAAATCATTAATTTCTATTTCTATTGCAAATATCTATTTACATCTCAGAAAAACTTTTACTACTTGCATGTAGCTATGGGCAGTTTCTTTTATCAGCGTTTCTTTTTATTTATATCAACTACTTAAACTTCCTTGAAGTTGAAGTAGTTGATATAAATAAAAAAAGTTTGTGTTTGGGTTAGCCCTTCACACTCAGGAAATACCTGGCTCAAGCTCATGATGCTACTACGAGATATTAGATTTCTCTTAACTTAAAATGAAACCCAGAAAGGAGAGAGAAGTACCACATGTCAGAGTCTGCACTTGGCACTGCATTTCTTTGAATTCAGTGCAGCTCTTTGGAATGCTGTGGAAATGAGTGGTATAAGGTCTACATGTAGGAATCTGACTTGCACACCCTCAAAAACCCAGCAAGGGATGAGGACATCATGGAATACCTAAATGTCTTTAACAATCTTGGTCTTGTTACTGCAGAATTTATCTAATTAAATAAATAGTTGTAGTGAAATTACTCAAGAAAAAAGTATTTGTAACATGCTCAAGAATTATATAAAGGTGCATACATTCATTGTAGAGGTACATGATCCCTCTGTTAAGAATAAAAACATTGTGGCACATAAGGTGAAGTTTCCAAAACTTTGGAAACACTCCTGAGCTCTTCTGTTAAATGACCTTCATTAGTACATTTAATGAGTACATAACTAACTTTAGAAGATGTTAGACTTTGACAAATCTAGTTTTCATATTACGGTAAGTAAATGAGTTACTTTTTTAACTTGCTAAATTAACACCAACACTGCACAAAAAATTAAAATTAAAATGGCATGATAAAAGCATTAATTTAGTCATAAATATTTAAAATATATTTCTCAGAAGTAAGAGTAACGATAAAAATAAATGTCATAGCGAGATGAACTGAGCGTTTTAGAAGCCTATTGCATATTCTTATATTTTGGAGTCTGCGTGTACTCTGTAAACATAGCCCTAAACTGCTGCCAAGATTTGCATGCAAAAATCTTTTATGGACTTTTTTGTTCTAGTGAAAAAAAAGATATGAGAACACATCCATTTATTGATGCCCTTCTTTTCCCCCTCCCTTTTCCGCTGGTAATCACAAAGTAGGGAGAATTCAGTCCAGGAAAGAAAAAATCATTTTTCTAGGTAGCTTTTATTTTTCTCCAAGGAGTTATCTCCATGTTTCTGCAATATTTAAAGTACAGAACATGTAGCTCAGCCCTATCAAGCCCCATGAATTAGGAACACTTCTTCTCCTGTTGCATGCTTGCAGTTCCTGCACTTCAGGCTTTCCCAGCACTGCACAGGGGTGTCTCACTGGATGGAAAGTGTAAGACAAAGCACTATTGTGTCTTTGTTTTTCTTGCTAGGTTAGGAAGGAGGATCTGTCTGTAGCAGAGCCCTGTTGGTTTTTGAAATGAATGAGGATCTGGCCAAGTTGCCTTTGATTCAAATTATATTGGGAAAGAAATAAGTAAAAATTGAAGAAAATGAAGGTGCATTTCTTTTCTCCTTTTTTGCCACATTATGAGTATGTTTTTTTTTTCCTGCTATGAACTGCAAAGCTGCAAAGTGCACTGTATACCCAACAATCACAGTTCTACTTAACAAGTGGGATTCTTCTTGTGTTTGAAAATGTGTTTGCTTTCACAGTAGAGACCTCTCGACAGAGTTGCAAAATTAACTAAAAAGGAATTGCTTTGCCAATTAAGTTTCAAGAAATTGCATGTGGTTCTTCTTTATAAAAAATTTCAACATAATACTGCTGCTCCAGTAGAAAGTTTATTCTGCAATTTCAGCTGTCGTGATCACCAACTTCTTTAAATGGTGGAACTCTTCACACTTGATTTGTTGATAAGTTTGCAGTACTACTGTGCTCTTCATGGCTTTGAGTTGTTCTGTAGAAAATAATGAGATGTTTGAGTTGCATTATGGAAAAAAAACCACAACCCACGGGTCCTGAACTCTGAAAAGAACTTCCCTGGTTCAGGTAGAAAAGTACCCCCCTCTGCCAGCCCCAACCTGACCATTCTGGTTTGGGATGAGCAGTCTTACCTAGACTTGGATGTTGAACTATCTGAAAATCTCCATTGGTAATTTAGAGGCATGGGGAAAAAAAAATACTGTTGCAAGATCAGATATTTTATTTAATTATAAGCACTGAAATGTTTGTACTTTTATGCAGATTCCTGAAAAGGACAATATCGCATCCTCGTAGCTTAAAGTGTATTTTCCTGTCAATTAAAGTTTAAATTTGAGAGTTTGGGTTGTTTTACTTAGGTAAAGTTGATATGCACATTCAGATTAAGAGAGAGTTTTAAATTAGAAATTAGAAAGATAAGTAGAGGAGCAAGGCATTGCTCCTCGAAAGAGTACAGAATCAAATCCTAAATAAATAAATACAAATTTTTAGGGCATGCCTACAAGTTTCCTGGAATAATCAATGACTACGATGATGTAGAATTCTTAAGTGCTATCTACATTTTTTTTCTGTATTTATTACTATGATATATTTGTTCATTTTAGAGGTGAGTATTGCTTGAAATAATCTTTTCCAAGTCACAGATTATAGAACTGATGTATCTGTTCTGTTCCCTACTGTATGGAAATGCTAAAAGCTATACATTACACCAGAATGCTTTATCTCCAGTGCTTTCAGTACTACTTTGTGATTTCTTGAAGTATTCATTAATTAAGGAAGCATAATGCAAATTATTGAATTTCAGTCTAAGACCAAAGTAAATAAATGTACCTTTAAAAGGAGAAAAAATGCTATTATTAGAACACTTCTTAGTTTATTTAAATTATTTGCATAGCTGTAATTAAGCTATAGCGCACTTAATTTCTGCATTAAAATTAAGTAGAATAAAATTATCACTTTTTAATAACATCCAATTAAATGTCATTAATGAGAATTTAATCACCACGTTTCATATTAGATGTAATTAGCTAATGATCTGTAAATCTGTATGAAGCACACGTTAACAATATAACACTTTACATAATAACCTATCTAAGCCCAAGAAGTAATTAAGAAGATGTCATATGTGCCATATTTCACTGTCCATGAGAGAAGAAAATTGAAGCTCTGAAAAAGTATACAATATTAAATTTGACTTGCCCTGCCCAAAGCCCTTTCTACTATTATTTATGCTTTATTTGGTACTTTCTATTTAAATTATCTTAATGGTCTTATATTTCTTTGCATTTGTGTTTTGATAATTTGTGGCAGGTGAGGAAATTGCATCTGTTGCAGGTTACTCCATTAAACTATTGCATGGACTATGCTGGAGCAGTTGGCTTCAGTTGGCTTGGTTTATTCTTTGTATTAAGAATTTTCACCAGAGAATTTATTTTATTAAAATAAAAATTTTCTGAGAGAGAATTCTGTGATTTCTAGGATAATTTTTCTCAGATTCTCTGGGTACAATTTCTGCTCAAAATAATTGAGGAAAAAAAAAACCCTTCTATTTGGTTCATTGCATCAGTGCTACCATAGGATTTCAACTTTGATGACACTATGAGCTAAACTACCCTTCAAGTCTGCTGAAGTCTTGTCATACACTTGGTTTATCCAGTCATCAAAGAAAACAAAGCCATGCAAACCCTAAGAAATCAAATGCCCACACTTCATTACTGTTTCCTTTCGAAATAAAAATTATTGATTGGGAAAAATATTGTTGAAATGTATTTTTTAACATGCTCCCTCATGTTCTTATCTTAGTTCACTGAATTTTGTCATCTCTATAACTCAGATATTTAAACGCTATGTGGATGTCACAGCCATTTTATAAGTTTCTTATATGGAAACTTGCTGGACATTTTTCTTTCCATGGGAAAGCTGACTTTTCTGCAGATTTCTGTAAAAACAACCCATGTCTGTGTGTGGACTCAAGCACAACAGATACATTCCTTTGCCTGTCTCCTGATACAGGAGATGTAGTTTTCTCTTTTTAACCAATGATGTAAAGGTTCTTATCTCTCTAGCTTTGTAAACATAGAGAGAGTCTTCCTCTGACATGGTAGAGAAAACATGTAACTCTGAATGTGGGCACTTTAGCCCTAAAACTTTCTGAATAATGGAGTCATTCTAATAAATCATATAAGCCTTCTGATACCGGAGTCACGAAGCCTCATTCAGCACCCAATACAAGACCCAGAGAAACAAACATCATTTCCAAACGCACCCACGTCGCTTTTAAAACAACATGTGGACATGGTTCTGGGCAATCAGCTCTATGTGGCCCTGCTTGATCTCCTGAGACACTTCTGACCTCAGGCATTCTGTGATTCTTTAATTGCTTTGGTACCACCTTGTTAGGAATATCTCCTGTCCTATCAGAATTTCAGCATGAGATAAGCAGATTCTGTCAGCTATCTCTGATTAGATGCTGTGAAATACCCTGTTAAAACTGAGAATCTTGTTTGCTTTTAATAAGGTGCACTTGTCCTTGAAGCTGTCCCATCAAAAGACAGAAGAGCCCTTTAGTAAATATATTGCTATTCATGGCAGACTTTGTACTGGTATTTAATTTTTAGCCTCATCTTTACCTTCTTTTATTCATTGATTTATCTGTCTTTGGAGGCTGAAACAGAAACTGAATCTTTCCTTTGTACTTGTTTTAGTATGTTATAAAGTTACTGGATTACTTACTTATTAAAGATTTGGAGAAGTAAAATTTATTCATTGATCCAGACATGTTAGACAGTTTTTAAAATATGTATTTTTATATCATATCACTCATGTCAAACCTTGCTTAGAAAGTCTTAATAATCAAAATCATCATCTTAAAGAAGGACAGTTATGATTTTCTGGTACTATAAATGATGGCTAAAAATCCCTGTCATATTTTAAACAGCTCAAAATTATTTGTCTATTAAAAATTCTCGAGATTGCTTCTAAATACCGACTGGTACAGCATGAAGCTACATTTAGGCAGAAAAGAATAATCAAATTACTTTTTAAACTTTTGTCTCAGAATAAAGCATGGAGCTTCTCTATTAATGTATTGAAAGAAAAAATATTTTTAAATTCGTGTAATAGTTTTCCTCATTATAAATATTTTCTCTGTAACTCCCACATCATAGAAAGTGCAGCTATATAAAACTGAAAATTTACTCCTAAAATTTCACCAGTTCATAATAATTGAATTGGATGTCTGAATGTTGTTTGGGTTTCCATTCATTTCATACTGCATTTCTAACCTAAAAAATGTAAACATTATGCTTTTATAAACGTTATGTTTGGATTCTCAACCACAAAATATTATATTCTTTGATTTCTCTAAGATCCTTCATGACCATCCTCAGAAATCTTTTATCACAGAACAAAGGCACAGGTAGCAATTCATCAGAGATCATTGCTGGAGTGGGTGCGAGATGATTAGAGCATGAAATACCCACCAAGGGATATTGAAACCAGAGCTTGTAACCCCTGTCCTGGGGAGTCCTTGGGCCACCAAGGCTGGAAGGGATGACTGGAGATGTGCTGGGGTAGGATTGTTCCTGCACTGGGACTCTCCCCAGCTCAGCCCTGCTGTCAGGATCTTACCCAAGGGGGGACAAGCCCAGCTCGCAGCCCCCGACTGATCCTGCGCCTGCTTGTTGGGACTCTTGATTTCCTACAGCTGAGCATCTTCCTTCTGCGGGGTCAGGGAACGTCCTGTCCTCAAAGCACGGCTGCAATCAGCAATCACTCCGTGGAGACTGTGATGATAATCACTCACTTTCATCACAGATTTGCAACACGAGGTCAGACTTTTTTCTCCTCAAGGCATTTGAAGGGTGCAATTGTGTGCATTGATTAGGGTAAAACTAGTTTATGTACTGTAAAATGTTTGAGAAAAATCTATGAAAGGAAGCATTTCTCTGGTCTGGAATACATATTTCACCTTCTAAAAATTAAAATGGGGGAAATACAGACACCATCGTCTATTACAAATTATATAAATTAGGAAGACTGATTTTATATAGTTTTTTTTTAGTTCCTAGTAAAGTTTAGCCGCAGGAAAAGAAGACAGACCTTCATAATTCATAAGTAAGACATTCATAATCAGCATAAGATGGCAAACTGCACAACTTTGGCCCTTTCATTTCACATTTAATTTGCATGGATGTACTTTTGTCCTTTCATATGTCTTTCTGGGGCCTGAACTTCTAATTCCCCATGGGAGATGGAGAATAGGATGTGAGGCATGGTGCTGGATTTTTCTAAGCCAGAGGAGCACTTGGAGATTTTGGATGTTTGATTTCCGGTATGAAGGAGCATATGAGATGAAAGGTGTGAGAATACATCATAGTATGTGTGGTAGGACATAAGCACTGCTGGTTAAGTCAAAAAGTGGAAGGATATTTGGCAATATCATATTTTCTGCATAGCAAAGTGTGTAAATTTGTTTGGCGTTGAGTGAAAGTTAAGCTGTTTCCAGGACATCCAGAATTATCACCCCTATTCTCTGCAGTTCAATGTTCCACATACTCCAGAGATGCCTGTTATTTGTTGATTTTTAGCTGCACAATTAAACCAGCAACGTGACTGGGCATCAGGTTTCACTTCTTCACCAAATAATTTTGAGAAAATCCTAAAAATTAAAAGATGACCAAATGTTTTAAAATGAGATACTTTAGCCTAATTCAAATAGGTGTTTTGGTAGCACCAAAATTGTGCAGATATCATAACATCCCAACTGCTCATCAGATGGGGCATATCTCTTGACACAGTGGTAAGGAGGATATGATTTCCAACTTTAGTAACTGGTAGCTGCTGGTAAGCACCTTCCTTTTGAAATTGGAGTGTTTCAGGTTCTTGCTTGATTCCTGTCATTTCAGCAAAATAGTCTTCAATTCTGCCTAAAGCAAGACTTACCAAAAAATATACATCTCTTCCCTAGTCTCATTTCCCTGATCTGGAAGTTTCAACAGAGATTCGTGAGAACTATAAATCACAGGGAGGAATTAATAGGAAAATAATTGCACTGTCTGGCTGAAACAGTCCTCCAAGAGGCAGTGTACCAGAGTCAGGTGGAGAAGCAGACTTGTCTTTTCAGTATTCACAGTTTGTGAATATTTAGTCTGGGTTTTCTTCATCATGATTCTGAGGGTCACAGCCCCCCAAGTTCATCAATAGCCAAGTGACTTCACCAGTATGGTCATTAAATTGAATATTTACCTGAGTTTATCAGAAATTACCTTAAAACTGTATATACACTAGTTAAAAAACCAAAATAACAAAAAAATAAAACAAAAAAAAACCCCAAACCAAAACCCAAAAACCTGATGTTGATTTATGTGGAAACCATAAAGTTTAGGTATTTTGTTGTCAATTTTATTAGGTCCTGCAATGCATTTATTACCTGGCAGGTAGTAAATCTTTACTCAGTTTGAACTGTAGGCTCAGACTTCTGCCTTTTCTCCATGCCATATCTATTAAACATATTTGTTTATTGCACATTACCAATTTGGAGTCCTGCAGTGTTCATTAGGAGATAGGAATCTGTCTGGGAAAAAGACTGTTGTTTTAGCATTCTTATACGAGTTACTCTCTAGGAAGCAGTTTCTGATGTTGGAAATTAAGTACTGCTATAGCATGCATTTTAAGTAATCAGATCCATTCAAAACTCTGTCTGGGGGATGTTTCTGAGTCATAAAATGCTGATGGCTGACTTTCATTGAAGGTTTCAGCTTAAGTACTGTTAGTCTTTGAAACCTCAAATTATATTTCACAGTATTTAAAAAATAGGAAACTTTGATTTGAAGACTAAAAACTCTACTAATCTTTGAGAATCATATGTACAATGGAGACTTCAGATTGTCTATTAACTGGCTGGCAGCTTTATGAGAAAAGATTAAGACCAGAAGTAAAACAGGAGAGTAACCTTCAGCACTTTCCCTATGCCAGTTAGGAAAGGTTGCTGAGGAGCAATATAAACTCAACTGCTGCATTCCAGGAGCATGGATGCCTTTGCTTAATGTAGATTGAATTCTGAATGCACTAAACAAGCACTTTTCTTCAAAACACTACTTTTTCTGAGGACAGGATGAAATGTTATCTCACTATTTTATTTCTCACTATTCAAGTGAATTCCATAGATTTTTAAACTTTTTTTTTTTCCTACAGCAATTTAAGACAATAACATAGTGCCTTTAAGTAAAAATCTATATTATATTTTGTTGTGTGCCTGTTAAATTGATGAAAGGGTTGCAAGCACAATGTCTGGGGTATTTTATACTGCTACCCCTACTTATTTTCTTTAGTGTTCCATCATAACTAGTATTACAGGAAATAACAGTCAAAGCAAAGAGATTTTATTGTTTCCTTTGTGTTTGAAGGTGTCTGAAGCCTAGTTCTCAAATTCTGTGGTTCCAAAGAAATGTTTGTCTCTAGCCTGGGAGGAGGCTTGCTACTCTGCTTTCCAGTAATAGTGCTAAGTGGTTCATAGTCACCTAAACATAACACCTATTTAGCAAAAGAAAAAGACAGCGAAGGAAAGCAACATTTGGCTTCAGGTAGATGGACCTTTCTATTTCTGCATAATAGTGAATTTTTTTATCACTGGTTTTCCAAGTGATATCTGGAAATATCTCCTCCTATCTTGTGAATTTTGTAACACACTTCAAAAAGAAACCATCCTTTTAGTGAAACAAAGAATTAGGACATAACATTATCTCAGTAATTCATACTTTCTATGTATTATTGCAAATTCTCAGTGTATTTTTCCTAACTTACACTTCTATCGTGTTTAACCCAGTTACCTTTCCCTAGGTTTTTTGTTTGTTTGTTTGTTTGTTTGCTTTTCTTGATATTAATATCACTATATTAGTAGCTGCATAGAGACTTACTCTGTACAGTTCCTGTGACATTTTCCATAATGGGATATGTATGGTTGGTTTCCACAAAGTTGGTGTCCTTTCCCAAAGCCTTGTCCATTCTTGTGTGGAAAGATCTTTGACCCAAACCACAGTTGCCATATTCTACCAGCAATACACAGAATTTGCTGAAGCTTGAAAGCTTTTGCAAAGCAGTTTAATGCTGGGGAGCCTTAGAATGCTCTTTGAGATGCAAGAATATTTATTCATGCTGCTTGCCACATCACAAGTTGTATCGATGAGCTATGCTGATATGGAATCCAGCTGAAAACTTTACATACTTTAACTGCAGAAGGCTTTTCCTAAATTTTGAATCGTAACAAGTTAACAAAGATGTCAAACCCCAAGACACACATCCCATAGACTTTGTTGTAGAAGTGGTGACTTATTTTTCTCAGAAAATTTACATATAAAACTTTAAAGGAATATCTACAGTTCCTATGTTACCTTTTTCTGATATATCTTTCCAGATTGAGCTATGATGCTAATTCTGCTTCAAAAACTTCATTGAAAACTGAGAAATTGTCTCTCTAACTTGCATGTGTTGCAGCCTGTTCCTTGTCCTACTTGTTTTTTGTAAATTTTCTGTTTCAGAATCCCTTGCTTAATTTGTATGTGCATTAAAGTTCAGTTGTTAAATTTTGCAGTATAATTTCAATATCAAGTTATTCAGAGAGTTGTTGTCAGCAACACATATGTTTCATTAATGTGTTTATCCTTCTGCATTAACTGGATTGGTCTTTCTAGGATCTCTTTAAAGTGAACTATTTATAAAGGAATGGGCAGATGGGCAAGAATACTTCTGACTGTAAATTTTGCTGCTCGTTGTATGCAGATCATTGATTGCACATAAATGTTTTATTATTTCTGAGGCAGAATGATTTTTCAGACTTCATATCCTTGATGTAGTTTACTTTTCAATTAGTTTAGGATAAACTAGAAACAAAAGCAGAAGAAATCCCTTGAAGGAAAGAGAATTAACATGTTAGGCATGAGGTCAAACAGAAAGTAGATGTACAGCCCATGGGTACCTCAGAACCATTCTGGAGAAACAAATATAAGCATGCATGGGTGCTCCCATATATTACATAGGCAAAAAACAATAAAAAGAAATCAATCTTGAGCCAACAAGGTTGAAATTAAATGGAAGACAGGGAAGTAAAAAGAAAACCATATGTTGTATTTTTCTTAGGTTATTAGTGTATTTGTTCATCATTAGGCAAATATAAGTGTATTTTAAAAAAGGTTTTCATAAAGAAACTTACCTTGAAGCCTTTGTTCTCATTTCAAAGCCACTAACAAAACCTTATTTTTCTCTTCCTTTATAAGTATATTCATTGCTTGAAATATATGCAGTGGATGTTAAAATGACATTTAAAAGCACAAGTTTTCTTACCTCTAGTCATTGCCTAGTGTGTTTAAATTTCAAATTATGGTTAATCAATATTGTATAGTTGTAAAATTTTTCATGAATTATGAACTTCTGGAAATTTAATTTTAAGAAGGGAGCTGAAGTATGAATCATTAAAAAAAATCCAAATCCTTTAAAAAATCCACACACCCAACTAACCAAATAAAAAGAAAAAAACCCAAAACAAAGCAAAACAAAACAAAAAAATTCACTGCCCAGTGAACAAGAACAACCTTAAATAAGAAATTAGGGATTAACGTTAGGTATAAGAGCACTTTGATATTGCATGCACATTAAACTGAAAAACTGATTGAAACTTTGTTACTTTAGAATCTCAGATTCCGTTTAAATCCCCAATACTTGAACTATCTCACATTTTGGAAAAAAAGAAACAAAAACAAAAACCAAAAAGCATCAACTCAACAAAAAACAACAAACCAGTTTGGAAAATACTGAGTTAAGGATAGTCATTTCTTGTGGAACTGTCAAGTGAGCATGTTCCTCTTTCCTCTATGGATTTGTCTGTAATTTATCTGCTAGTTTTACACAGATCTTCACTGCTCTGGTTAAACAAAGAAGAATCAGCAATGTTTAGAATCTTATATGTCAAGTATACTGTCAGAACTTGGTTCTGGCAGCCTCTGCTCATATATTGCAGAGCCATATTTTATGAGTGATTTCTTTATAGTGATTTCTTTATCTTGGTGCTAGTAAGGAACATTCAAATGCATAAATATATTAACAACCTCCCTGTTATCATCAATAGCAGAACATATAGTGACTGCAGCTATTTGTAATCCTTGGCTGAAAACAGAATATGAACTCTCATGGTGGAAACAGAAAAGAAATTTTATATCACGTTGACAATTTTAATTCACTGATTTTGTTATTGTTGTTGTTTTCCAAGGGTGTCGCCCTGAGTTTCAGCCTTCTGATGTTTTAATTTTTGTGATAAAGTTTCTCACGAGGTTTTTTTGTAAACACGCAGATGTTTTTCTAACTGTCCTTTTGTTTTTCATTCCTTTCTCCTGGGAGGAGAAAGGTTTGAACCTTTTCATTGACCAGTGTGGTTGGAGAGGTGGTGGCCTCTTTCTCCAATCCACAGGCATTCCCAAAACTCTGTATAATGTGTGAATTAAAATAAAGTTTGTTCTTCTTCGCCTTTTCCCCAGCTGGAGTTTACTGTATCTCTATAATTCGTGTCGCGCTCTATTGTGACACAAGGGTAAAAGATTTAGAAAGCAAAGCCAAATTCAGAAAGACTAGCATTAGGATCTCCCCCTCACACTGATTCTGCCCTGTGTCTGTTTTCTCTTCAAGTTTTACTGTAATTACCATGTAGGTGGCTGCAGACACTTTCAGTCTGGAGGGGCCAGAGACATTCCTGGATCACTTATCAATGACTGTGGCTCATTTGTTTCCATATTGGTCTAGCTTAGAAGATGAAAATACCAAATACCAATAACTTTGTAGTAAATCTTTTGTTGCTGAAAACAGATACTGTAGTTAAGTTTGTACCATCCCTGTCTTTACTTAAAAAGAAGAACCAAACCCCACACAATCTATTTTTGAAAGGTCCAGAAAGACTTCACTGAAAATAGAATTAGAGCTGTTCTGGTGTTAGAGCATTATGTGCACTGTAAAATAAAAGAGCTATAGAAAATAGATACAGAAATTGATCTCTCATGTTTAAAAAAAAATACCCCTACAACAACAAAAAAAGCACCCCAAAAACTGACTGCTTGTAACCCAGTTTGTGTGAGAGGAATTAAAAAGTAGAAAAGTTTTATGCTCCCAAAGCCAAAGAATGGATTGGAGACACAACTAAGAGTAGCTAGTAAGATTCCCTCAAAATTTTTTCTTTTAGAATATGTCTTCTCTGGGACACAGAGTAGTGTACTTTTACAACACTATATAGGTTAAAAGACCTTTTAGCATATGTCTGGGAATTGAACCAACAGAAGTCAAAGCTTGGTTTTAAAAGTCAGCATGAAAATAGAAAATTATACATTTTTTCTTCCCAGGGGTGGGTTTCCATAATGAAATTATGATCAAATATACACTTTTTAAAAGTTTTTTCTTTAGCTTTGCATCACTTTGGGGAAAGTATTCAAATACTGTGGTTATAATCACAGAAAATAATTTCACAGTAGTAGGAAATTCACTGTAAATTCAGAAAGCTCAAATACTTGAAATACTGGAATTATGGTAGACAGAGTACACAAATTCCTGTAATTATGGACTTATTCTGAAGACTAAGATCAAGGACTGGATTTGAAAGGAATTCAAATCTTAGGACAAATCCCTAGCGATATTTTGTTACCTAGTGTTTAATTGAAAAATGAATTTCCCTTTCTTGTTGCTGGTGGCAGGCTACTGGGTAAATTATAAGGAAGGAACAACATATGAAAGGACGTGTTTTGCACAGCTAAATGAGCTGCAGTGTTGGTGTTACAGAATTAGTATATCCATCCTTGATACAGTATGTAAAGTCTGCTGCATAAAAAACGCCTCACAGATTAAAATATTGATATTTAATAAATGGATCAAAATGCCAGCAAAGAATATGCAACAACATATTTTATGTTTAAATTTATGATAAACAAAAGGTCAGTTGGCATAATTTTTGTGCCAGATTTATTGCAAGCATGCTGTGCTTCTTACAAAATAAATAGAATGTTCCTATCTTTGAGTCCAATTTTGCTTGTAAATCCTTTAAAAAACACTCTATTTCAATGGGCCTTGCAAATCTCAATATAGGAATTTTGACTTTTCATCTACTTACTCACATGGAATTTAGAGCTCCTTTATGATTGCTACACAAAAAGAAAATTCAAAAGGGAATGATCCATGATACCTGTATAGGTAACAAACTGCCGAGCTCAACCTCTCCCTTCTTTCATTCAGATGTTTAAACATTAATAATTGGAAAATTGGTACTGAAAGTTGTGGAGAGCCATGGACTACCCATTGATCTGAATTCTGCCCTGTGAAGTAGAAGGACAGAATCACTGATAAATTGTTCATTTATTTATCACAGTTCCTAATCTTCATTTCTCTCATCCTAGTCTCTTTGTAGATTAGGTGAAAACTCATGCAAACCTCCATAGTTGTATAAAAAAAGCATATACAAATCAGAAGTTATACATAAATCATTAAACCGTAAAAATTTTAAGAGAAAAACCATCAATTTATTTAGCATTTATTTAAACCTCACTAAGTGGTTCTGGTAATGTTGTTTGAGATTGGAATCCAAATTGTGAAGTTAAGAACTAAGCAAGGAATTCAGACAGGAATTACAAACTTTATTTTGCCAAACAAGTTGCTTTACATAAATGTGTCTCTGTGTATGCTAGAATAATTTCTTGGGTCCAAGATGGAATTTTTTAACCTCAGAATAAAAAAGACTAAGGAGTTGATTGAGAGTAACTCACAATATTCCATAATCCTTCACTGCAGTGGTTGCAAGATGGGCTTGGGAGATGGTTCACTGCTCCTTTTTTTTTACCCCTTCTACTGTGCTTGGGATATTAATGTATTTCAAACCCTCGTAGCTTTCATATAATTGAGTGATATTCAACTAACCAGTAGTAAGTAAAATGTAAGGGCTTTTTTGAGATGTCACTTCAGGGACATCCCTATTCTTTCAGCAGAAAATATGTTGAGAACATCTACACTGAGCTGTTTTTATGCCATGTCTTGAAATACCCACCTGAACGTTGTTTATATTGTCAGAGGAGTTCTTAAGCCTAAACAGTTGACACAGGGAGATTTCTTATGTTTTATTTTCAAAATAAATTGTAAGTATAAAATGATAGAAAGTTATATTAGTTTAATCTCAAGCAAATAGATTTTCTCTTTTCCTCAGTATAGTTGGTGAATATAGTAATTGCAACTTGAACAAGTCATAATTAGCAATTCATTCAAAAAACTGGGAAGAAAATCTCTTTTGTGAATAGCAAGATTTTTCAGGCATAAAAGAAAAAGTGCGTGCATGCTTGATTTTTTTCCTTTTAATTATGCTCTTTTCTTTCTATAAATATATTTCTATTGATGCTGGTTTAATCTGTGTGTCATGACACTTCTTCAGATCCAGTCCTCCAAATTCGCTGTATATAATTCATCACCTATGAGGCTAATTATAGGATTCACTATTTTAGCCCATTCATATCTTAAATGCTCAAGATATGAAGTAAACATACATAAATTTAAGCGTATTTAAACATATGCAGACTATCTCATGCAGAATTAAAATTAGTTAGAAGGGCTCTAGTTCATTATTCAACAGAGTGAACTGCAACTGGGCAGTTACTTTAAATAATAAATATCTCATATTTATGAGTAGAGATTGTGGTGCTGATGTGGATGTAGAGGGAGCTGAAGGAAGCAGAGCAGAGCTCTCAGGATGCTTCACACTTTATTCTCCAGTGTCCTGCCTGCACACCTTAGCTGTGTGGTGAGGCTGAAATGAAGTTTTTTTCTGCATATTTCTGCACAGGTAACTGTCAACCAGCTTTAACCTGAGAATATTTCTTAACATTCATAAGATTTTCCCTTAAAACTGAGTTTTTATGCCTTAGTCATTAGTACTCCTTTCAGATGTTGTGAAAGATTGTCCAGGTGATATGGATAGAATAAGATTGCATGCATGAGTGGCATGATTTAATTTAAAATTTTATTTCTTGTAGAAAGTATTATTGCAGTTCTTTTCTGCTTACCATGTTATTTGAATGCCAGACAATCTCAATATCTTTTCCATAGGTAAAATTCAGTATAAAGTTGAAGAGAAAATCTAAGCAGAAAAATCTACACAGTCAGGGATTTTCAGAATCACATGTTTTTTAGAACTGAGCTGCTTTTGAGGTATCACTTTGGGGAAGTTTAATTCCAGAAAAGACAGGCATGCAAAATTTGAGTTGTTTGGGGATTTTCTTTCTTCTGTGTAACCCTCATAATAGAAATACTGACATCATGATAGGTGAGCATGCAGTCCAGAATAGCACATTTTGTGTATCAGATTTGTTGAAACATTAGTGTTATAGATATCTAGTGATGAAATAAGAGAGGGGTTCAGGTGTGTATTAAAGTGTTCAGTTTTTAAAGCATCTTTAGAAGACTTATTCTTCTAAAATTATTAAACTATGAAATGGAAATCAGTTTTTCTCTAGTCTCCAAAAGGTGCCGCATTTTGTTCAATCACATTAAAGTGCTTTCAGATGGTTTTCTGAGAAAGGTTATGAACTGTCATTACATTTTGAGATTTCATATTTTCTTTTTGAACTGATTCAAGTAGCAGGCAAGTATTTGTGACTCAGCTGCAGACTCTCATTCCCTAGAGATGCTGTTCTCAGTGGGAGCTGTCATAGTTTGAAGGTTGTTGTACCTACAGAGGATTAATCTGAACATAATAGATAATGTGATTGGTCTGTGGTCCTGGCCACTGCAGGACCACCAACATTATCAGTTAAGCAACTACATCCATACTGCTTACAAATATTTTTGTGTGATGCTTCTCATCCACTCTCATTTATGATGTTCTTATTTTTTAGTTTATCCCAGTCCACACTTTTTCTCCCGTGGGTGATTGCTCTTCATTTCACTGTTTCAGAAAAAGGGCAATTTCATTTGTATTGTTACCTTGAAGATGTGATCCATTCCCTGGAGTTTTCAGGTTTTGTAGAGACTACTCTGTTCCTTTATCTCTAAGTTTTTCTCACACGTTTTATCCTCTTTATCCTTTTTGGTTGTTATTCTTGGCATTTTGTCTAACTCTTTTGTAGTTTTTATAAACTATGCAACCAAGCATCACAAAGTAAAACTCACACTTAATAAAATTCAGGCAAAAAGCTCCAAACACCAAATATCTACAGTCAAGATTAAGGATACTCAACCTTGCTGGAAATACCAGTCTTCAATACAAATTGATGTGTATCCATGGTATTTGCAACCCCTAACTTTTAATCAAATGTATCAAAATGCAATGAAAGGTCTCTGAAGCAAAGTGCAATGTTTTTTCAAGTGCCTGTGCTTCTCTGAGACAACATCTTAACTAAAAATTAATGTGAGAAGGATAGAACAGTGCTGGTAACTAAGGTATGAGGTGAAACCAGTGAGGTACCTTCCCAAGGACAAATTTTGTTCATTATCACTGGATTTACATGTAAACTACTGTAATGAGGTAAGCAGAACAAACTCATACACTTCTGATTTTTTACCCTCCTAATTTAGATGTGTTAAATCATTTGCCAGTAAAAACAGAATAAATAAAGAGTGCCAGTATTTTCAGGGTATGTAAATGCTGGCTAAATATTTATCTTGAATCAATATGTTTGGTTAGTGTTTCAGTGAAATATACTTACAGCCAAAAAAATATATAGCTTAAAAATTATTTGGGGGCTTTTGTATCTTTTTGTGCTGCTTTAGGATTTAATGGAAATATAAGAACTTTATGAAAATATTTTGAGAACCAGTCAAATGTGTCACTGGATATAAACAAAGTACCAGAAAATTCCACAAAACATTGTCTTTTTTCCTGAACTTTACGCAATATTTTGTACAATTTTCCTTTAATAATTATGAAAGTAACTGTAAGACTCCTCTATAATTATTACATATTTCCATGGGAGATTTTATGTAAGCAAATAGTTCTTCTCATAGGAAAAGCACTGGCTGATATAAGTTGGTGAACCTATTTTTCTGAACTCCCTGGAGATTTTAATGTTTGTGTGAGATTAAAAAGTGACAGTTGAGTTTTTAAACTTGTACTAATTGTTACTTTAGTGACAATTTTTTTTTAGTATTTATAGCTAAATATATATA